>CAXHKG010000244.1:0-30398 GCA_964016985.1 Anodontia alba
TTCGTTTTACCCTCATATAATATGACACGTCTTCTTTCGAGCTATAAGTTGTTTGCACTGACTTCATTGGAAAAATGATATCGCACCGGCGGGAATCGAACGCGATTCGATCCCCACTTAACATGAAACACATGTATTTGCTACGGTCATTTGCTTCTTCCACTGCTTCAAGATTGGCAGTTACAAGTTTCTCGAGGAAGAGGGTTCAGTGTAATTGGCGCGATTCGTAAAAAAAATGCTATTCCCCATCCCGTTTCGCATGGGCCAGACTCGTAAAGCAATTGCAGTTAACTCCCTTTTAATAGTCAGTTGCAGTTAGCTCCCTTAAAAGAGTAAAACCCTGCAGTGTGAGGACGTTACCCCGCATTTACCAGGTACAAATGAATATTGTCATGTTATTCTCTTATTGTATATACATTAATAACATTATCTTTAATGGCTTATAGAGCAGTCTTCAAACCTTTCGTTTCCGTTTTTGTGTCTTCAACATTCGATATGCAAAACCAAGACCGTAATTTATTTAACGAGTAAAAGAGACGCACGTATAAACCAAATCATCGGCGGGAAAAGCATCTTCACATAATATTGTCATATGTCTTCGCGGACATTCTAGACAGCGTCTTCCTGGGTAGAAACCAATACTAAGATACGAGGATAAAGTGTCTTGCTCAAAGACACAACAATTGGTGCTCGCGGGTATCGAATTACCACTATCTGGGCTAATTCAGTAGATGACAAAAAAAAAAAAAAAAAAAAAAAAAAAAAAAATCGTTATTTGTTTTATTACCAAGAAAATAGGATTTGACATTTCATGCAATGGAGACAATTTGCATGAAATGCAAATCCTGATTTTTTGGAAGAATGATAAAAATATTTCAAAATGTCTGTTGAAAACTTTACCCAGAATGTTAAGCGTTATGGTTTGCAGAAACAAATCGCGCATGGGTCTGTGCATGGTAAAACCTATAATAACTTGTACGAAAAGACGGATTAGCCGGCACACTCTGAGCCTGCACATCAGTAGTCTGATCAGAGCCTTCGCTAATCGTATGTACGGCCTACAATCTAAGGGTTTAACAAAACGTCTTGTGCGACGAGCGAAGACTCGAGTCAATCTGCGCAACTGCACATTCTGATCAGAACATTCGCTGATCGTATTTACCTTCGATAGCCGGGCTGCCCAAAGCGGGATAAACAGTGTGACTGTAACATCACATTCTGATCAGATCCTTCGCTGATCGTACAGTATGCACCTTCTTCGAACTCCGGGCTATCCAAGAAGCTTGCTTTATATAGTGGGTCGATGCACAGACTGACCCGAGTGTTTGCTGGTCGCACGTACATTGTACTATAGTACGTTTTGTCGTCTGGTTCATTGTAAGAACATTGTAAATCATACTAGTACCGACGTAATTTTGGTTTGAACTCGAATTAAAAACGGCCCAGTCAACACTATGTAGGTCTTGTCGAGCCCGCACACTTTTCCGGGGTGGGCTTATTCATAAGCCATTAATCATTTCAACAGTTCATATACTTTGACGATAGAGCCTACTTTTGGAGTTATGGCCCTTTGAACACCGCAAATATTTTAGTGATTTCTGTAATATATTTTTATCCACTCTCTAACTTGAAAACTATTTGAGACATTTTCTTGAAACAGTATGAAATATTGGGAAATGGTGCCTCGGTGGTGTGTTACAGTGGTAAAGCTGCTCGCTTTGTCTCTCAGGGTCATGGGTTCGATCCCAGGCTTCTCAAGCCTTCAGTATGGGACTTTAAACCATGGTCCACATTTCCCTATGACCTATCTGTTACTGGGACGTAAAAAAACTCACTCACTCATTTGAATTGTCATTAGCCTTTCTTGCCCCTTGTGTGCGTAAAATGTGTGTTTTTTGTGTGACAGACACCCTTTTCACATGGGCTGTCTTATTGATTCAATGCCTCTTTGATAGCAGAAACGCCCCTTTATGTTGATTAATATTGACACGTGCGGTTGCTGCACCCGAGTGAGAATTTCCCGGTCTTTTACATAGTACGTCATTTATATTGAGCGCGTGCGGTTGTTGCATGGGAAAAGGCAGTTACAGGAATACAAAATATAAATATGTAATTCGTCGATTGGGGGTAGATGTTTGATTCTCTTTGTGATTTTTGTGATTTTCATGTGTTTGTTCTGTTTTCTACAGCATATTAAGTAAAAATGCCGGACCCACTTATGTGGCCGGAGTAGACTAAGCCGAAGAATCCGGTACTTTTTCATATGGAGCGTTGTTGAGGCCCATGTTACGTGCTCGAACAGTGAATGGGGCTACCGGGGTTTTCTTTGGACCTAGGGAGCACCCAAATATATTCAGGGAACAAGGCAGCATTGGTTAATATTTTAAGAAAACAAGGAAACTGACCTAATTTTTTGTGGATCGGAATGCGGGAATTTGGAAAACACTTTTGGGATAAGACCTTTGCGACCAGCGCAGACTCAGATCAACCTGAAGCCGGCCTCGGTGGCTCAGTTGGATGCGCCGTTCGACTGGAGACCAGGAGGTCGCGGGTTCAACCCCCGCCGAGGTCGGCAACATTCCTTCGTGGAGATTGATCATGAAATATTTTCTACGGTCATTCTCTCCCTTCCGCTGATTCAAGAAGGGCAGTTGTCAGTTTCTGGCGAAAGAATGTGCACAATATTGGTTAACCGCTTAGAGGACTAAGCCTGCCCAGTAAACGTGTGGTTAGGTAAACTGACCGCGCTCGATATGACCCCATTGGGTTGACTGGGCCGTAAAACCCCAACACAAACAAACAAACAAGATCAACCTGAGCATCCGTATGAGCGTGGACGATGTAACCTTCATGCAGACTGTTCTATATGGTGGAAAAATATCTCCGGGTACAACATTACGATTCCGAGTAGCTTCGCACAACTTTGCATAAGACATACATGTACTTTGCGCGGACTTGCGAGTGTTGTCCGCCGAATATTACGTTTACTCGGTTTGATTCCGAGTGTTTGGGAGGTCCGCAAAACGCCGATATTCGGGGTAAAGAGTTTTTTTTTTTTTTTTTTTTTTTTTTGTTCTTTTTACCTGAGCTGTACTGAATGTACTTTTCGTTTGAAGTGTAGGTAATTCACGTTTTTCACGGGTATTCCGGTCGTATTCCGGCTCTGATTTAGCGGACTATCAACAATGTTTTCAAATGAAAAAAAAAAACAACAAAAAAACAACACTTCAAAGACAATTTGCAAATTATTTGAGGTTAAAGTATTATCCCTTTTCCATTAGGTTGACATAATATTACTTAACTGATTAATTAAAGCCAATATTGGTGTCTTTAATAGGTGTCTTTCACAGGTATACCTATATTTTTCACGGGTATTTCGGTAGTATTCCGGTATTTCGGTGATTCGTGTGACCCTCCACACATCTTGTCAAAAAAGAAAGACATTTGATCAGTGTGCTAGTTGATTTGTTTCAGTAGATAAGCACAAGCTATAAAGAGCTGACAAGTGCAGCATATTAAAAAGATTGAGTTTTTGGGTTGATTGTTTACAGTCGAGCCGTTGTATACAAATGCTAAAATGTTCTTAATGTAGTTGTCCATGTGATTATCATTGGTTTAAACATATTTTATTCAAGTTTCAAGTCAAATACATGATCCACAAATTACATAAATAATACATAGGATTTGAACGAAAGCTAAGAGCTTATAGTGTTCATCTCCCTCAACACATGATTTACAAACTTAGTGGAGATCACATAAACAGATTGAACGATCATATGTGGACATAATTAGACAAATAAGAAATAGTAATGACAGAAAAGGGAAACACTATTAATTTAGTTAAGAAATAGTAATGACAGAAAAGGGAAACACTATTAATTTAGTTAAGAATGCTCGAAAGACAGATACAAAAAGATACTCTCAATTTCTAAGTTTCAACTGAACAATATAGTATAGAAAAATATGAATAGTTGTATATTATAATAAATGTTACTGTTAAACAACTCAGAATAGAAAGAAAAGAACAGAACATGAAGCGATATTCGATGAAACACAGCCCATGACGATCCTGAAACCTCAAAAGATGCTAAAATTATATGTATGTGAACCTGTTTCCCTCGAAATATACCATATATTAACAAATGAGAACAGTTTAATAATAGTAGCAATTATAAGTAGTCAGCAAGTAATAACACATTATCCATTTTTATATTCAATAGTCTAGGGATCTTTAATGTATATAGATTTTCATTATTATAACTGTTTTAATCGCAACCATAATACTATTTATTTATTTGTTTATTTATTTATTTATTTTATTATTTATTTTTAGAACTTATACTTTTAACTTTAAATTGTCAATAAACAGCACTCCCACAACAAACTCGCGTATTTTGTTTTAATTGTTACATGTATATGTACCATTATTAAATGCCATTCAATTTCATAAAATTATTATTTTATAATTTTTAAAATCTTTTACTCTTTTCAATAAACTTTTGTACACTACTAAATATCACAATATTTGATGCTTGATTCAGAGAATCGTCCCCATACAATAACTTTGCCAAACTTATATTAGGTATGAACGATAAGTCAATGTAGTCAAACCACATGTTAGATGAATTCCTGGTAATGGTTATTTTTGCAGCACTATTCTTATCGCTGTGACATCAGAGTGCTGTTGATAGAGGGTTCTCTGTAAAACCTGGACTGGGACATTTGGAACATTGGCAAACAATGCAGACCCAGATGAGATGCTGCAAAATGCAGCATCTGATCAGGGTCTACATTGTTTGCTTAAAGGAAGTTAAGGCTTGAATGAAACAGTCATGTCCCCATTCAGTGCCATTTTCCCAACCTACACTCAGAGACAATCGACCCACCAGTGCTTTGATTATACTAGTACTAAAGCAATTTTCTATCTCATGCCTGTACACAGACTTACAAGATAGGATTGCATCAGGGAAAAGTGAGTGCATTTTGTAAGAAGACTTAAAATTCAGAACCAAAATTAACCCTTATCTTGCTGTTCACGACAACCCCTACCTTTGCAAACAGTGTAGATCCAGATCAGATGGCTTCTGAAGAAGCCATCTGATCAGGATCTACACTGTTTGTCATTCAGTTTGTGAATCTGAAGGAAAACATTATATGATGTAATCTGATTGACTGATAGTCAGAAATGGGTGTGACTAATTAAATTATTCAACAGGATAAGGGTTAAAGGAGTAAAGTAAACTTTCAGTCAAAAACTGCATGATTTTGAAAAAGGGTGTTGTTAGCCTAATCAGAAATAAATATAAAGATTCGACTCTCATCAAAGTTTATTAGAATCTGTGAATGCTGATGTTCCATTGCTTTTTTTAGCTCACCTGAGCATAACATGCTTGGGGTGAGCTATTGGGATCACCCTGTGTTTGTCGTCCATCATCCCCAATTTGCTTCAAATGACATCTCCTCTGTATCTACTTGGTGGATTTCAACCAAATTTGATAAGATTGTTCCTTGGGAGGTCCTCTACCAAAATAGCTCCAAGTGTTTTGCTTGGCTGCACAAAATGGCCACAAGAGCTAAAAATAGAAAAAAAAAACAAACAACAGTTCTTCTGTAACCACTGGACAGATTTCAACAAAACTTGACAGGATTGTTCCTTGGGAGGTTGTCTACCAAAATTGCTCAAATCATTCCTCTCTGCTGCACAAAATGGCTGCCAGAGTTAAAAATAGAAAAAAACTTAAAACAACATCTCCTCATAACCACAGGGTGGATTTCAACCAAACTTGATAGGATTGTTCTTCTTCCAAAGGAAGTCTTCTACCAAAATTGCTCAAACTTTTCCATTCCGCTGCATGAAAAGGCCGCCAGAGCTAAAAATAGAAAATACTTCAAACGACATTGCCTCTGCAGCTACTGGACAGATTTCAATCAATCAAACATGATAGGATTGTTCCTTGGAAGGTCCTTTACAAAATTGCTCAGATTGTTCCACTCCACTGCACAAAATGGCCGCCAGAGCTTAGATTGTTCCACTCCGCTGCACAAAATGGCCACCAGAACTAAAAGTAGAAAGTAACTTCAAACAACCTCATCTCAGTAACCACTTGGCAGATTTCAACCAAACTTGATAGGATTGTTCCTTGGGAGGTCTTCTATCAAAATTGCTCAAACTTTTTCACTCGCAGAAAATTGCCACCAGAGCTAAAAATAGAAAATACTTCAAACAACATCTCTGTAACTACTGGGCAGATTCCAATCAAATATGATGGGATTGTTCCTTGGGAGATCTCTGCCAAAATTGCTCAAATTGTTCCGCTCCACTGCACAAAAATGCTGCTAGAGCTAAAAATAAAAAAACTTCAAACAACATCTCCTTAACCATGTGTGGATTTCAACCAAACTTGATAGGATTGTTCCTTGAGAAGGCCTCTACCAAAATTGCCGCACAAAAATGGCCGCCAGAGCTGGAAACGGGATAAACTTCAAATGACATCTCCTCTTTAACCACTGGGTGGATTTCAGCCAAAGTTGATTGGATTGTTCCTTTGGAGGTCCTCTACCAGAATTGCTCAAATCATTCTGTTCTGCTGCACAAAATGGCTGCCAGGGCTAAAAATAGAAAAAACTTTAAATGACACCTCCGTTGTAAATACTGGGCAGATTTCAACCAAACAACAGGATTGTTCCATGGGAGGTCCTCTACCAAATTGCTCAAATGTTTCTCCTCTGCTGCACAAAGTGGCCCCCAGAGGTAAAAATAGAAAAAAAACAAACTTCGAACAACATATCCTCTGTAACCACTGGGCGGATTTCAACCAAACTTGTTAGGATAGTCCTTTGGAATGTCCTTTGCCAAAATTGCTCAAACTGTTTCTCTTTGCTGCACAAAAAAGTGACCAGAGCTAAAAATAGAAAAAAAACTCCAAACAAATCTCCTCCGTAACTACTTGGCAGCTTTCAACAAAACTTCGATTGTTCCTTTAGAGGTCCTCTACCAAAATTGCTTAAATCGCTCTGCACCATTGCACAAAACTTGTCCTATAATTTAAAAAAAAGTCTGTTCCACTACCTTTTGATGTGTTTAAAATATTGCTGGATGAGTGGCAAGCAGTGTAGACCCAGATCAGACTCTGTATTTTGCACTGTTTGCTCAGGCTTGTCTGTGTCAATACTTCATAAGTATTCACTTTACTTTTGTTATACGGTGCCTAACCATATCGGATGCTATTTGTTCTAAATAGGGTTGCTTGATGCTATTATAATACATTTTCTTCACAAACATCACGAAAACATACCTATATAATTTTGACCCCCTTAAACCCCACTTTTATATAGTAAAACTGGGGTTTACAAGGGTATACATTATTTTTCTTAATTCTGCTCAAAAACAAAGATTGTGGATATTCGTTAGAACCGCCTCGACAAGGTGGTTCTAACGAGTACTCACAGTCTATGTTTTGAGCAGAAATATGAAAAATGTTAGACTTTTTATCTGAAAACTTTCAGGTTTTGGTGGTGAAATTTTCAGTATATGAATAGGCGTGTTTGGGTAATGATTTGTGGGTATAATAATATCACAAGCAAGTTCAACTTTCAGGGTCCTGGGCTCAAGGTCAAGGTTGACCTTGAAATATTTTCTATGATGTTAGATTTAATCCCTCCCAGCCTGAAAATCTGAATGTCCTTAATGTCAAGGTCATATATGACCTTTACATTAAGGTCACAGGCTTTTTGTTTCTTCATTTTCATAACTATTGTATGTCATGAAATTCCCCAGTTCAGTGTGTACCCACACCAAGTAGTCTTGTGCGAGGGGATTTGTATTGCCTGCGATGCCTTGTTGTGTCAGTTTCTCAGCAACACTGAGGATATATTCATAATTCAGTCAGTCTAATTTTACCTGTTCTCAAAAGTTATTACCTTTGTGAGTGATACAAAGTATACAACATCTGTTTTGCTGTAAAGTTAGTAATATAAAAAAAGGGACAAAATGGTGGAAAAAGACATTTTTCTGAGTTTCTTTATCCATGAAATTATTGCTTGTAAAGCTCAAAATTGTGACTATTTTATTTAGCTTTAACATATATAATCCAAAAGGTAATATATTTTTCTGTGTAGATATGTCCATTTTAATGGGCAAAAAAGAAGACTTAATGCCACTTAATGGTGATTTTTTCAAAGTTTGTTGATCCAAAATGACAGAATAGAACTTAGTTGTAATTCTGCAGTGTGTAGCAGAAATTTACACATTATATGATCAGAAATAATGAGAATAACTGGATAGCATAGTTAGACAACTGATTTATTGGCACGGGGTGCATGGCCTGACAGTGGCATGCTGGTGCGGATAGGCTGTATAACGTGTATGCACTCAGCTGAGAGAATAAAAAAAAAAAAAAAAAAAAGAAATGTGTTTCTTTTCTTTCTTTTGTTTTTTCTGGTGATCAGGAAAATTACTAAATAAATAAATAAGTAAAATAATATAAGGTACAATGACTGTATGTATGATAGTAGTGTGCCTTGAGTAGTCTATAAATATATGTGGATGGCGGATTGGGCCCAGTTGTCCTGGCCGAATTTTGTACATGATATGTAAGTGGAATATAGGGACATGATGTTTGGACATCGGGTCCACCACATGTTCCCTGTATCAGCAGAACTTACAAGGATACATCAAACTGATAGCTGGCTGGTGCAGTTGGCCTGGTTTCACTATCTACTTCCCACTAGCTCAATATCTGAAACTATATTTCATGTTTGTCAAGTATAATTAGTCACCTTCTCCACAACAAAACATTCTACATATATTATTGAAAGAAAGAAAGAAAGAAAGAAAGGCTGATTGTTAGTGATAAATGTGATATAGATTTGCTATTTAAATAGTTAATTTTATATTGATTTGCACTGATAAATGCCATCATGTATGATGATGATGTCTTGTATCCTCATGGGCTTAAAAGCCTTTTGGATTTCTGAAATATAAACCATATTCTATTCTATTCAACTGATTTATTAATCTCTATTCAAGGAATGCAGTTGGACTTGGAAATTGCATAATTGACATGGCTTTTCTATAATTAGCATGCTTCAAAAAGGACAGTTCTAAAATAATACACTAATTGTGGGTTAAGGTCTTGATCAAACAATTAGGGGATCTTTTTGATGCCTGATCTGACTGTGGTCTGTTATTAACCCTTGCCTTGCTGAATAAAGATGCCATGCCCACTTCTAATTTCCAGCCAGTCAGATTACCTGGTCTGGGTTTTTGATATAAGTTCACATATCTAATGACAAACAGTGCAGATCCAGATCAGTTGGTTTCTTCAGAAGCCAACTGATCTGGATCTACACTGCTTGCTAAGACAGGGCATGTCGTGTTCAGCAAGAGAAGGGTTAAAATGATGACAACAAAAAAATGATCTTGATTAATATTTTACAGAGTTATTTTGCAACTAATGCATGAAGTTCTCAAAAGAAAATAAAGAAACCCTTTTTAAGCAAGCAGTAAAATGATTATTGATTTTTTTTTTCCAGAAATATCTACAGGGATTGTGACACGACAATGCTCAAACTATCATTGTCAACCTCAGTGGCTCAGCTGGATGGGTGTTCAACTGGTGATCAGGAGGTCGCCCATTTGATCCCCACTGAGTCTGGAAACATTCTTTCGTGGAGACTGATCATGTAATATTTTCTACGGTCATTCTTTCCCTTCTATTGATTCAAGAAGGGCCGTAGTCAGTTTCTGGCAAAAGAATGTGCACAAATACTGGTCAGCCACTTAGAGGACTAAGCCTACCTAGGAAAAGTATGGTGAGATAAACTGACCCTCTTGACATTACCTTAACAGTGTTGACAGGCCATTAAACTCTCAACCCACCAATCAAAATACTATTAATGATAAATGTATCGGAGTTTCATGTCTCTGTAAATACTTATTTTAGGTGTAACTGAACAAACTGGTAATCCATGTAGGGTAACCTATCCAGGTACTACTAACCAAGCAAACTTGTTTAACACTTAGCACTCAGGGTAAAAATTTAAGTAGAGGATATTTTGAAATATTTTCCTATTTTCTCCAGAAAACAGGCTTTAACATTTCATGCAAATTATCTCAATTTTCTGGGGAAAATAAAGAAATATCACTTATTTCATGTCAGCTGAAAATTTAACACAGAGTGCTAAGAGTTAACCCTTGTCCTGCTGAATAAATTATGATGCCACGCTCACTTCTAATTTTCAGCCAGTCAGATTACTGGATCCGGATAGTTGCTATAAATTCACATACTTAATGGCAAACAGCGCAGATCCAGATCAGTTAGCTTCTTCAGAAGCCAGCTGATCTGGATCTACTGTTTGCAAAGGCAGGGTGTATATCCGGGTTCAGCAGGACAAGGGTTAACGTTATAGAAAAGCTAAACCACTTAAAACTACCTCATAGTCATAAGCAAAGAGTATTAGTGATTTTCTTATTGACACATTTGCATTCACTCCCCACAACCCTACCTGCCATGTGTGTAGCATGCTCTCCCCATCCACCCTTTCCCATCTACGGGCCTGTATCTATATATTCTGCATTAACCCTGGGTAGTAGAGGTTGAGCTCGGTTGAATTTTGTAGTCGATCATCAGCGTATGCAATTGAATGATGATGGATTATGATCAATAAAACTGCTACTCTGCTAGAAATATTTACAGTGTTCAACATTACGGTAAATTTCCTAAACTTTCCTACACCAAAGTTTCTGACACACAGCTTGCCATTTTACTAAGTATTTTAACCCTTTTCCTGCTGAACCCGGATATACTCTGCCTTTGCAAACAGTGTAGATCCAGATCAGTTGGCTTCTGAAGAAGCCAACGTATCTGAATCTGCACAGTTTGCCATTAAGTATGTGAATTTATTGCAACAGTCTGGATCAGGCAATCTGATTGGCTGAAAATTAAAAGTGGGCATGGCATCTTAAATTATTCAGCATGACAAGGGTTAAGAAACTCATCATGAAAACGTGCCTATATAATTTTGACCCCCTTAATATAAACCCCACTTTTATATAGTAAAACTGGGGTTTACAGGGGTATACATTATTTTTCTTATTTTTGCTCAAGAACATAGATTGTGGGTATGTGTTAGAACTGCCTCAGTGAGGCAGATCTAACATATACTCACAGTCTGTGTTTTGAGCAGAAATAGGAAAACAAAATCTTCAGTTTTTGAGGGTAAAATTTTTTGTATATTTGAATAGGCGTGTTTTTGTAATGAGTTGCATAAAAAAACAAAATTTAGGCCAAAAAGATATTGAATAAAGTGTTTGGTCATTTTAACACCATGCATGGTTTTGGATACATTAGAACTTGAAGCTTGTTGGAAAATTGTTTAGATTATATAGATGTATGACCTTAATCCTTGTCATGCTGAATAAATTAAGATGCCACACCCACTTTCAATTTTCAGCCAATCCAGGTCAGATTGATCCAGGTTGTTGATACAAATTCACATACTTAATGGCAAACAGTGCAAATCCAGATCAGTTGGTTGGCTTCTTCAGAAGCCAACTGATCTGGATTTACACTGTTTGTAAAGACAGGGTATATCCAGGTTCAGCAGGACAAGGGTTAAATGGTAATTTTTTTCTCTGTAGTCTATACATTTTGAATTGGCTATAAATACATGTTGTGCAGTGACAACAACTTTTCTCTCCTAACGATAGTATAAAAGGAACTTATTATGTATATATAGGGACAAATGTTTAATCAATCATGAAAAACCATGATCAGTCATTTGGCTTAAACAAGTAGTCATCAAGTAAATTGACAAATTGGCAAACCACTACTAGGATGAGGGTTATTGTGCAGTCTGTGGAGAGGCATTGTGCAAAAAAAAAACACTTTACATGCTGGGTAAAGATTTTAGCAAACATTTTGATTTTTCCTAGAAAATAGGATTTGACACTTCATTTGTTCATAGAATGATTTAGAAGTATAACATTGTGCGATACAACTCCCTGGGCAAACTCATTAGATGACAAATTGATATTTTTTCTTATTCTCTGCGTAAAAAAGAAATGTATTTCAAAATGTCTTCTTCTGAAATGTTTCATAAATTTATGAAGATATTTAGCAGTTCTACCACATTTTTCACCATAAAATGTAGTTATGGGATACATCAATAATTTTGATTTAAAGCAAAAACAGACGGATAGGATATTTATAGATGTTTCCATTGGCGGGCAGTCTAGAATTTATGGGTGAGTAATTTTGTTTTGATTTCTTCCTGATAACAGATATTTAGATAATATAGACATCTACTAGTCCCCAATTTTTCTAGCAGTATTTGCTCATTAACCCATTGTAGACTGAATAGACTTTCCCACACAATATAATGGAAGAGTCCAATTTCAATTTTAGGTACAACTGGCTATGAAATTTACATATTCCTAAAGAAAAATAGCCAAACTATTTGCAAACAGTGGAGACATTGATCAGACGCTGCATTCTGTGGTGTCTGATTGGTCTGCACTGTTTGCCAATTACCCTTTAACGGGTCTCCCGACTACAATGGGATAATACATATCAGTAAAAACTCCATGTCAAGTTTAACACACTAATTGGACCTGTCTTTTAAACGCTTGGCACTCTGGGAAAAATTTACAGCAGACGACATTTTGAAATATTTTTTCTAATTTTTCCTAGAAAGCAGGGTTTGACATTAAATACAAATTGTCTCCAATGCAGATTGTTTATATAAAATATCAGATCTTGTTTTCTGGAAAAAAAAAATACAAAAAATGTCACTAATTTTTTGTCTGCTGAGTTAGCCCAGAGAGTGTTAACCTTTAAAGGTTAACATTGATGAAAAACTCCGTTGTTGTATGGAATTTTTTAGCATTTCAGTGGTACATGTAACTGTGTTCAGTTTAATGATAAAATACAGGCGCTTCATCATTGTGCTTGAAGCCTTGTCATGCGAGTTCTGACCTGGGGTTCCCTGGGAAGATCTCTATCCTAATCTTGTTATCTCATCGAGGCTCTTGACTTGGAAAGAAGCAATGGAGGTGAAAAGGTTGAGAGTAAATGCAGGAAAGACAAGATCATGATCTGTGGTACGGGCCTGGACCTCCTGCAGAGTTCAGGCGAGTTTCCATGCGCCATCTGTTGCACTGGAGTCGGCAGCAACTGCATCTTCTCAATGGCTGCAAGCACTGAGTGCACAAGGAATGCAGTGGGCTCAAGGACTTGACAAAGGACCGTGATTGCAGATGCACATGTTGCCAAGGAACTGCATGCTCCTTGGACGGCAGACCACAGAGGGAAGTCCAAGTCGGACCTGACAAGGTGGAGGTGGTAGCTTCCTTTTGCTACCTAGGAGACAAGCTCTCAGCAGCCGGTGGCTGTAAACTTTCAACCACATCATGTATGAAAACCACCTGGAAGAAGTTCAAGGAGCTGCTACCAGTTCTGTCTTCCTGCCACCTCTCTTTCAAGACGTGGCTGTGTGTACAGCTCGTATGCAAAGCGCAATGCTCAATGCCAGTGGAACTTGCCCATTGACAAAGCCAAATCTCCAACATATGCAGCAGAATGACAGGGTAGTGATCAGACAGATCTGCAATGTCAAGTTGCAAGACATTGTCACCATCAGGTCCAATGAGGTACTTGCGCTACTTGGAATTGAGGATATGTACCTCATCCTGAAGGAGAGAAGGCTCCAATGGTATGAACATGTGGAATGCTCCAAGTATGCAGTCAAGACTTTAATATGTCATGCGAATTGTCTTCTTACTGGCAAAAATTAGTCCTTGTCCTGCTGAATAAATTAAGATGCCACACCCACTTCTACTTTTCAGCCAATCAGATTACTTGATATGGATTATTGCAATAAATTCACATACTTAATGGCAAACAGTGCAGATTCAGGTCAGTTGGCTTCTTCAGAAGCCAACTGATCTGGACCTAAACTTTGCAAAGGCAGGGTTTATCCAGGTTCAACAGGACAAGAGTTAATTAAGAAAACAATACCGTCAGTTTAATTGTCATCTGCTGAATTAGCCCAGAAAGTAGTAAAGGTTAAAGAGGCATAGCCAGAAATTGTATGAAGATGATGCCTGCTAATAAGTTTTCTGAAATTTGATGTCATAGTGAAAATAAAGTTAAATTACCAAATTTATGTTTAAACCCAGGCTTCATGGCTTCCCCCTGGCTATGTGCTTGGGTTAAGTATACATTTAGTAATTAATGAGCTGTATCATGACACAGTCTATCTTGACCACCTTCTGGAATTACATACCCTTGATTTGTTTAGAAAATTTGTCTTGTACACATCGCATAGTAGGGTTCATGTCTTCGCAACTTCTATGGATTTCAAGATAATGATATTAAACTTGAAGCAAAGAAAGAATATAGGCTGGGCATGTGCGTAAAAGTCACAGAATTGATCAATTTTTTTAGCTCGCCTGAACAACATTCACGGAGAGCTACTGTACTACCCTCGTCATTGGCATTGGCAGCCACAAATGTTAAAAGTTTTCCTTAAAGTTTTTAAGACCTCATTATTTCCTAACCTTATCACTGATTTGATCTTCATCTTTGGTATGATGATACATATTGGTCCAAAATTTTGCACAGTACCACCCCCACCCCCTAGGTCAGGTCAAGGTCAAGGTCACAGAATTTTCATATTAAAATTTTACGCCAAAGTTTTTAGGATCTCATTACTTCTAAACCAAATGTTGGATTTAGTTCCTATTTGGTATCATGATAGATACTGGTCAAAAGTTTTTATCAGCACCATCAACCCTCATGACTGTGACCTTGTGGTCGAGGTCATAGACTTAGAATTTAAATGTTAAAGTTTTCGTAAAAAATTTTAAAACTTCATTATTTCCTAACCTTCCCACCCATTTGATTCATCTTTGGTATGATGATATATATATTGGTCAAAAATTTTGTCCAGTTCCATCCCCGTACCCTAGTACATATTAAGGTCCAGGTCACAGTCATGTCAAAATTTTCCATGTTAAAATTTTATGTCAAAGTTTTTATGACCTCATTACTTCTAAACCAAATGATGGGTTTGATTTATATTTGGTATCATGATATATACTGGACCAAAGTTCTTATCAGCACCATCAGCTTTCATGACCTTGACCTTGAGGTCGAGGTCACAGACTTGGAATTTAAAAGTTTTTAAGTTTTTAAGACCATTATTTCCTACCTTAGCACCGATTTGATTCATCTTTGGTTTGATGAAAATTCTGCACAGTGCAAACCCACCCACCCCCTATCGCCCACCCCCACCTTCAAGGTCATGTCAAAATCAAGGTCACGGATTTAGAATTTTCCAGAAACAAAGTATGCAATATCAGGCGAGCTATCCTGTCTGGCGACAGGTCTTGTTGATTGCTAGAGTTAAATACCCTTACCGGTAATTTACTTTGAAATTTTGCCATAAAAAGTCAAATTGGCAGTAGCAGGGGTATTCATCCACTTTAGAGATCATCTACTTTCAAATTTTAGGACAAGTATGGTAAGGAATTAAGGTGTCCCAGTACTTAGGGTAAATATGGTAATTTGGGAATGTATGTTTTCTGTTACAGATGAAAGACCTGTCGGTATGGGAGCCAGCAGAATAATTTCAAGTATGGTTCCCTGCACCAATAGAAGACGGAAACAAGTCATTCAGCACCTACTTACCCTTCTAGTTGTCATAATTATTCTGGAAATCAGGAGCAGATTCCAGTCTTATTATCCCCGACAGCCAGCAGAACTCCCAGTTCCACCCAGTGATAATTACATCACAACATTTGATAGCAACTGGAAATTTCAAAAAGAGAAGAAAATTTTAATGTGGACACCATTTTTTGGTAATTGGGGATGGTTTGAAGATGCGAAGGAAATTGTACCTAATTGTTCTTTTAAATGTGAAGTGACCAATGATAAATCTCAGTTACAAGATAGTAATGCAGTTCTTTTCCATCTTAATGATTTTTGGACGATACGCGGCATTCTTACAATATTGTTTAATCCAATAGTCAAGCTTCCTTCATACAGAGATCCAAGTCAAGTCTGGGTCATGTGGAGCTTGGAACCAATGTGTTACACTTGGGGTCAGATACCCCCACACACATTTAACTGGACTGTATTGTATAGACGTGATTCTACCATATTAATGCCATTTAGCTTGGGAACATATATAAGAAAGTCTGAGCAAGAAATGAGAACATCAACAAAATCTAAGTATGTAGTAAATCACTGGGCAAGTAAGTCCAAAATGGCTGTAATTCAGGTAAGCAACTGTAAAGATCAGGCAGGAAGGTATAGAATAATTAGGGAGCTTGCCAAATTTATAGATGTGGATGAGTTTGGTTATTGCTCAGGAAATATTATATGTAAAAAAGGCTTTCCAACATACGAATGTGGCCAAAGGTACTTTAAACCATATAAATTTTATTTAGCATTTGAAAATACATTCTGCAGAGATTACCTGTCAGAAAAATTCTGGTATGCCCTAGATAGGCACCAAATTCCTGTGATAGCTGCAACCAAAGTTACCCTTGAAATGGCACCACCAAATTCCTATCTCAATGTGTATGACTTTCCTACAATTAAAGATTTAGCTGATAGAATGATAGAGATCAGTAACAATGCAACTCTGTTCAATAGTTTCTTTGAATGGGAAGATTACTATAAAAGGGACAAGGAAAATCCATACTGCAAGCTCTGTCAACGTCTGCATGAGGATCGACCAGCTCAGAGTTATCATGACATGGAAGGCTGGTTCAGATATGATAGCTGCTCAAAACCAACTGTAAGTATCTGAGAGATTATCATTAGATAATGTGGACTATTTATCAAAATACTGTGTGGTTTTTTGCCAAAATGCTATTATGATGTCATTAATAGCTCACCTGGAGCTTTGCTCCAGGTCAGCTTTTGCCGTGGCCTGTTGTCCGTCGTCCGTCCGTCGTCCTTCATTAGCTTTTCACATTTTTAGCTCACCTGAGCAAAGCTCAGTGAGCTATTCTGATGGGCCTGTCCTCCGGCATCCATCATCCGGCATCTGTCATCTGTCAACAATTGACATCTCCTCCTAAATCACTGGGCCAATTTGGACCAAACTTCACCAGAATGATCCTTGGGAGGTACTAACTGAAAGTTTTTCAAAGATTTGGAATCCAAGCAGAACTCTGGTTGCCATGGCAACAAATAGGTGGAAATTAGCAAAAACCTTTAAAAATCTTCTTGTCTGAAACCAGAAGGGCCAGGTCTTTGATATTTGGTATGTAGCTTCACCTAAGCTGTCTAAATTATAGCCCTGCGGTCAAAATTGGCCCTGCCCTAGGGGTCACATGTTTTACATAGACCATTGTAGGGAAAAACCTTTAAAAATCTTCTTGTCTGAAACCAGAAGGCCCAGGTCTTTGATATTTGTTACACAGTTTTGTCTAGTGGACCTCTACCAAGATTGTTCAAATTATAGCCCTGGGGTCAAAATTGGCCCCACCCTAGGTGTCACATGTTATACATAGACCCTTATAGGGAAAAACCTTTAAAATTCTTCTTGTCTGAAACCAGAAGGCCCATGCCTTTGATATATGGTACACAGCTTTGTCTAGTGAACCTCTGCCAAGATTGTTTGTTATAGCCCTGGGGCCAAAAATGGCCCCACCCAGGGCCCACATGTTTTACATGGACTTATATAGGGAAAACATTGAAAAATCTTCTTGTTTGAAACAAGAAGGCCCAGCACTTTGATATTTGGTACACAGCTTTGTCTAGTGGACCTCTACCAAGATTGTTCAAATTATAGCCCTGGGGTCAAAATTGTCCCGGCCCTAGGGGTCACGTTATACATAGACCCTTATAGGGGAAAAGCCTTTAAAAACCTTGTCTGAAACCAGAAGGCCCAGGTCTTTGATATTTGGTATGTAGCTTCATCTAGAGGACCTCTAGCAAGATTGCTCAAATTATAGCCTTAGGGCCAAAAATGGCCCCGCCCAGGGGCCAACATGTTTTACATAGACTAACATAGGGAAAACATTTAAAAATCTTCTCAACTGAAACCAGAATGCCCAGGTCTTTGATATTTGATCTGTAGCTTCATTAGTGGACCTCTACCAAGATTGTTCAAATTGTAGCCTTTGGGCCAAAACATTCATTTTCAACAAATTTTAAACATACATAGTCCTATGAAGAGAAACCATAGTCTTTTAGAATATACTAGAGACAATGACACTCAGGTAGGCGAAATAGAGCCCTGTGGGCCCTCTTGTTGACATCTCCTCCAGAAGCATGTTGGATTGAGCTGAAACTTATTGGGAGGCATTGTGGCAACATGGAGATTCAGAATTATTAAAATCATTTTGTTCCGATATCCAAGATGACAGCCAGGGCGGCCATCTTGAAATTCTTCAAACGACACGTCCTCTCAAACCGTAAGTCAGATTGAGCCGAAACTTGATGGGAGGCATCAGAGCAACATAGAGATTCAATTGCTAAAATTGTTCCGTTCTGATTTCCAAGATGGCAGCCAAGGCGGTCAATTTGAAATTCTTCAAACCACATCTCCTCCAAACAGTAAGTCGGATTGAGCCGAAACTTGATGGGAGGCATCAGAGCGACAAAGAGATATAGAATGGCTAAAATCATTCCATTGCAATATTCAAGATGGCCACCATGGGCCTCCATGGCAGCCATCTTGAAATTCTTCAAACAACATCTCCTCCCAAACCATAAGCCAGATTGAGCCGAAACTTTATAGGAGGCATCAGAGTGACATAGAGATTCAGAATTGTTAAAATCTTTCCATTCCCTTATCCAAGATGGCCACCATGTCGGTTATCTTGAAAATCTTCAAATGACATCTCCCAAACCGTAAGTCAGATTGAGCCAAAATTTGATGTGAGGCATTGGAGTGACAAAGAGACTCAGAATTGCTCAAATCATTCCATGATGACTGCCACGGTGGCCATCTTGAAACTCTTCAAACCACGTCTGCTCACGATAGTAAGTTGGATAGAGCCTAAACATGTTGGTAGGCATTGGGGTGTTTTGGAGATTTAAACCAGAAGTTAGATTGAGCTGAAACTTGATAGGAGGCATGGGAGCAAAATAGATTCAGAATTGAATCCATGGCGACCATCTTGAAATTCTGCAATCGACATCTTCTCCCAAACTGTAAGTCAGATTTAGCTGACACTTGATCAGAGGCATCACAGTGATGTAGAGATCAGAATTGCTAAAATAGTTCCATTCAATAGCCAAGATGGCCGCCGTGGTGGCCATCTTGAAATTCTTCAAACAACATCTCCTCCCAAACCATAAGTTGGATTGAGCTGAAACTTGATGGGAAGCATTGGACCAACATAGAGATTCAGAATTGCTAAAAGAGTTCCATTCGGCTATCCATGATGGCCGTTTGGGCAGCCATCTTGAAAATCTTGAAACCACATCTGCTCCTGAACCTGGTCAGATTGAGCCCAAACTTGGTGGACATTAGGGCCACATGGAGGTTTAAATTTGCTTAAATCATTCCACTCTGATATACAAGATGGCTGCCATGTCAGCCATCTTGAAAATCTTCAAACGACATGTCCCAAACCGAAGTCAAATTGAGCTGAAACTTGATGGGTGGCATCAGAGCAACATAGAGATCCAGAATGGGTAAAATCATTTGGTTCCGATATCCAAGATGGCTGCCACGGTGGCCATCTTGAAAATTTTTAGTCCAAGTCTGCTCACCATAGTAAGTCGGATTGAGCCTAAACTTGTTGGTAGGTGTTACGAGCCAGGCGTAACAAGAAAGAAATGAAAGTGAAACCAGCAAAAAGCTTTAAATTATTAACAATATTTATTCACAAAAAAATGAGACAAGATTCAAAACAAAATAATGTAAATAAACAGTACCTTTCAAGTTTATGTCACAAAGTCCCTCAGAAATAATCCACAAGAATTTATTAAACAAATCCTTTGAATAACAGTTTCTGATCCCACAATTTTAAGTTCCTGAATTCAGAATTTAAGTCCAGAATGAATAAAATATTAAAGTAATCCAGTATAGAATAATTTCCGATGAAGTATACAAAGATGCCCATATGAAAATGTTTTCTCCTTATATAATATCAAAGAACGTTCTAGAAAAAGAATTTACTACAGACATCTCTTATTTTCTATGTTCAGTCAACAAACTTCTAAATATTCTTTGACATGCCAGATACAACTCAGTCCAGAATCAAGAACATAAATTACCTTTTATTTGTAAACATGTTGTTCCAGAAAGTTATTTATGGAAACATAATAAATAAAGTTATTTATGGAAACATAGTAAACATGATGCTTAAAATAATTGAATACCTCATATATAACACTTCCCCTCTTCAAGGAAAAGAAAGATTTATGTAATAAAGCTTTCTTTTGCCATAAAATTATCATAAAATAAAATACTGATAAAGGCAATTATTATCTTATATACAGCAAGTTACAGGAAACTACAGATCAAGACATCATGCTCTAGATAAGGCATCAGGAATAATATTATCTTTTCCTCTGATATGCCTGATGTCAAGATTGTATTCCTGTAACAACAGGCTCCATCTGAGCAACCTCTGATTTTTCATCTGATGGATGAAAGTCAGTGGATTGTGCTAGTTGAAAACAACAATAGGTGAGGATGAAGAAGTTGGATAAACTTCAAAATGTTGAAGAGCAAGAACATTCTTTCTCTACAGTAGAATAATTCTTCTGATGTTTGTTAAACTTTTTGGAAAAGTAACAAACTGAAGGATCCACACCTTTGTCATCCTCTTGCAGCAATACACCACCTGTACCAACATCACTCACATCTATGGCTAGCTTAAATTCTTTATTAAAATTTGGTGCCAAGAGAACTGGCTCACTCCTCAGTATAGCTTTTAGTTTATCAAAAGCATTCTGACATTCACTGGTCCGCTTAAACTGTATTCTTTTACTAAGTAAATTTGTCAGTGGCTCAGCAATGACAGAAAAATTATTACAGAATTTTCTGTAATAACCGGCCATACCAAGAAACCTCATCAGTTGTCTTTTGCATGTGGCACCGGAAAATCTGAAATAGTTTTAACTTTAGCTTCTATAGGTTTAATGTGACCATGACCCACAACATGTCCTAGAAATGTTAAAGTTGCAGGACAGAATTCACTTTTAGCAGGGTTTATTGTCAGTTTTGCTTCACTTAGTTTATCAAAGAATGCTTTGATAGTTCCAAGATGGTGATTCCATTCATCATTGTATATGATGTAATCATCGATGTAAGCCTCGCAGTGCTCAATTCCAGCTAATATGGTGTTGATTAAGCGTTGAAATGTTTCTGGAGAGTTTTTCATTCCAAAAGGCATTACTTTATAGTGATATAATCCATCAGGAGTAACAAATACTGAGATCTCTTTGGCTCTTTCTGTGAGAGGAATTTGCCAAAATCCTTTCAGAAGATCAAATTTAGTTATATATTTTGAATTTCCAATTTTGTCAATGCAGTCATCCATTCTTGGTATGGGAAAAGTGTCTGTTTTACTCAAATTATTGACCTTCCTGTAATCAGTGCCATCCGATATGATCTGTCTGGTTTTGGTACAAGAATACAAGGTGAACTCCATTCACTTTGGCTTGGTTCAATAAAATCATTGTCCAACAAATACTGAATTTCTTCCTTAAGATATTTTTGTTTTGTTGGGTTCATTTTATATGGATGTTGTTTGACAGGTTTTGAGTCCTCAACACACACATCATGATAAATTTTGTCAGTCCTTGTAGGAATATGTGGAAATAAGTGTTCATATTCATGAATTAACTGTTTCTGTTCCTTTCTTTGGACTGGATCTAGGTGTGAAAGTTTCTGGTCGAAATCCTTTAGAATGTCAGAATTCTGGAGTTTTGATTAAGCAGGATCAGATTTGATCAAGTTCATGTCTTCAGAGTTCATTTCACTTTGTTCCTGAGGGATTAAACTAACAACACTTATTGGTATAACAGAAGAGCTATCCCTATCTATGTATTGTTTAAGCATGTTAACATGACATAACTGTTTTTGTTTGCATCTCCAAGGAGTGTTACCAATGTAATTTACCTCACTAGTCTTTTTATCTACAGTGTAAGGGCCATAATATCTGGCTTGCAATGGTTTTCCAGGAATAGGCTAAAGAGCAAGTACCCTGTCTCCAGGCATGAATTTTCTTTCTTTTGCATTTTCATCAGACCAACGTTTCATTTTCCTTTGTGCTGACTTAAGATTGGTCCTAACAGACACAAGCTTTTGACAGCCGGTCTTTAAAATCTGATACATACTGAAGTAAGTTCAAAGAACTATCATCATTTGAGAGAAATTTCTCTTTCAAAAGTTTCAAAGGTTCAAGCATAATATGGCCAAATACCAGCTCAAATGGGCTGAAACCAAGAGATTCCTGAACAGATTCTCTAACGGCAAACAACAACAAATGAATGCCTTCATCCCAATCTTTTTCTATGTAAAAGCAGTATGACCTGGTCATATTTTTCAGTGTCATATGAAATCTTTCAAGGGCACCTTGGCCTTCGGGATGATAAGCTGACGATTTATATTGAGTAATGCCCAACTCATGCACGACCTGTTGAAAAATTCCAGACATAAAATTTGAGCCCTGATCCGACTGAACAGACTTTGGGAGGCCTACAAATGTGAAAAACTTTACCAAAGCCTTAACAATATTCTTTGTTTTAATTTTCCTAAGTGGAATGGCTTCTGGGAAATGTGTAGAAGCACACATTATAGTGAGAAGATACTCATGGCCTGACTTGATTTTGGGCAAGGGACCAACACGGTCAATAATTATTCTGCTAAAAGGTTCATCAAAAGCACGTATGGACTGTAAATGAGCTTTTGGTATTGTCTGATTGGGTTTTCCTACCATCTGACAAGTATGGCAAGATTTGCAAAACTGAGAAACATCAGATTTTAACCCTGACCAGTAAAAATGGTTAAGAATTTTGTGATAGGTCTTATTTATACCTAAATGACCTGACATGGGAGTCTCATGGGCCAAGTTCAAAATTTCAGGGCGATAAACCACAATATTTGGTGGTTAACAGTCCGCTCGTCTTCTGCTGAGACATCAGGAGGACGTCATTTTCTCATTAAAATGCCATTTTTGACATAGAAACAGACTGGAACTTATCTATTTCTTTTCATCAAAAGCCCTTTCAAGTAAAGGCAAAATTTCAGGGTCATTATGCTGTTCCTTGCAAAGTTGTGACCTTGACACCAAGTCATGTCCTTGGTCTTGGTCATAATATTGAAGAGTAATGACTGGACTCTGACATGTCAAGTCTGTCTGCTTGTCAGACAGGCTGGATGAAAGAGAATTTGTAATCTCATGTTTAAAAGACTGACCCAAAAAGGTATCAGTTAAATCAATGTCCCCATCATTCTGTTTTGCTTTCTTAGCCATGGCCCTTGTAACGGCACAAGATGGGTAAAGATCAGGGACTTCCTGTTCAATGGGATCAGGTGGCTGATCAATGCAAGGTATGTTAGTCAAAAGTGGGTTTACCACAACCTTATCTCCCGCTAAGTCATTGCCTAACATTAATAGAATACCTTTAAAAGGTAAAGAAGGTCGAATACCAACAGCCACTAAACCAGTTACCAAGCCTGAGGATAAATAAATGTTATGAAGAGGAACATTAACAAATCCACACTCTACACCCTGAATAAGGACCCTTGTCCCAGAAGAAGTCTTCTCAGAAAAAGGCAGAGTATCTGCTAAAATAAGGGATTGAGAAGCTCCGGTATCTCAAAAGATTTTAATTGGGGTAGACTGGGCATAGTCACTATTTAGTGACACAAAACCATCTGATAAGAATGGTTCATAAATTTCCATAACAGAATCAGTCTCAGACCTTTAGGTCTGGGTAGGATCTTCCTCCTTAACACTACTGTGGTTTTGACGGTAGAGAGGTAAGGCCTGTAGGTTTGAGCCCCTCTTGTTTTTCTTTCTTTCTTTTCAAATGTAAGTACTCAGAAATAATACGACCTGTCTTTTTGCAATAACTGCAAATCGGTTAAGATAAGGGATTTTGATCCTTGTTTTCACCAGAAGATTTGGGTTTAGGAGTAAATGTTTGGCTATAACTGCCAGATGGATTACTAGGACTATGTTTGGATCCTGATTGTGGGAAAAATGGTCTTCTAGAAGAATTTGACTTCTTGATAAAAGAAACCTTTGGTGTTAAAGCATAATCATCTGCAAGTCAAGCTGCAGTTTCCAAAGTTTCAACTTGTTTCTCATCTAAAAAGGACTTACTGTCTGAATTTATGCACCTTTTGAACTCTTCTACAAGCATTAGCTGCCTAAGTTTTTCATGATCAGAGCCAATTTTCTTTGAAGAGCACCACCTATCAAATAACTGTTCTTTAGTTCTAGCAAATTCTACAGGGGTCTGCTCATTTTCTTTCTAACAGTTCCTAAATTTTTGCCTGTAAGCTTCAGGAACCAACTCATAAGCCTTAAGAATTAATTCCTTTACAGTATCATAATTGGAGCTCTGCTCAACAGTCAGCTGAGTATAAATTTCTCGAGCCTTCCCAATTATAACACTTAATTTGCAAAAGCAAGGTCCAATGCTCTTTTGGCCATTTTAAATTTTCTGCTGCTTTTGCAGAATGAAGAAAATATTTGTCAACTTCTTTTTCCTGAAATGGAGGAACTAATCTGAAGTGTTTAGTGACATCAAAATGAATGCCAAAGTCTAAAGGTTGCAGTTTTACCGTTTGTTTTGCGTTTCTAATTCTTTCATTCTTAATTCTGTATCAAATTTTAATTTTTCCCTTTCTTTCTGCATTTGTCTTTCTCTTTCTTTCTCCCTCTCTTCCATTTCCATTTTAAGTTTTTCTTCCTCTAATCTGAATTTTCAAACTCAGTTTGCCTCAGAATTTCAAGCTCTTGCATTTGCAATCCTGTCTGAGTTACGAGAACAAGAGACAAAGCAGAAGAATCAAGAATTTCCATATTAACCAAAAATTGGACCAAAATATTTTTTATTTCCTGTTTTAACTGCACAATACATTAACCTATAGATAATGTGCTATTCCATTCTGTTTTTCACACCTTCCACAGAAAAAACGACCTTTCAGTCGTAGTCTTAAACCAGAAGTCCCTTAGGCAGTTACCTATATGGCGTAATTCTTCCCTTCTTAATAGATCACATGTCAGTTTCTTTTCTGTGGACAAAGAAAATCAACAAGGATTTTTTACCTGTGAAAGAAATTCGGATTATTTCTTTTCCTCACAGATAAATTTCTGTATCCTTGTGTTTCTTTTGTTTCTTTATCACTCCTTTCACCATCCATGTTATTATTTGAAATTTTCGATTATCGATTTTGCATTTATTGACTGGCTCTTCATGACATGCGTTTTGGCGACTCTCGCTGTAATCGGCACAACGCTCTTGTGCGGTCGGTTCGGAAGTCATGTTCTTATATCAAAAATTTTAACTTTTTTCGTTTGTTCCAGGTTATTCAGCGATGCAACATGCTAGATATATTACTAGATATCTTGCAGAGAACTACGAGCTGGCGAAGATTTCTATGGTGGAGAAGCTGATTAGTAAAGAACTTGTCAACCCTTATGGGTTATACAATTATTCTTTACTGATGGGAGCCCCACCCCATATGGCTATACTGCCGGGGTAAGACCCATCAAGGTGGCATCTTTGGATGCTTAAGTATCCAAAATAAGTCTAAGTCCACCAGGCACCAATCACCAGTCACCGTTCACCAGTCACCGGTCATTCATTATCAGCTTCACTAGGCACCAGTCACCAGTCACTGGGCATCCAGGCATGGATAAAATCACTGGGCATTCCTTACCAGTCACTGGCCATCCAGTCACCGGGCATCCAGGCAGGAATAAAATCACCGGGCATTTATCTTCCAGTCAGTTATTCACGGGTACTAGTGTCCGGTCATTGTGAAGGATTACTAGTTACTCCTACCGGGCAACAGTTATGAGTACTAGTGTCTGGTCATTGTGTCGCATTATTAGTGACTCCTACCGGGCAGCAGTTAGGAGTACTAGTGTCTGGTCATTGTGTCACATTATTAGTGACTCCTACCAAGCAACAGTTACGAGTACTATTCGTGACTTCACTGGGCAACAGTTACAAGTACTAGTGTCCGGTCATTGTGTCGAATTATTAGTGACTTCACCGGGCAAACAGTTACGAGTATTAGTGTCCGGTCATATGTCCAGTTACTAGTGTATACCACTGGCAAATAGTTATGAGTACTAGTATCCAGTCATTGTATCAGATTACTAATGACATCTACTGGGCAATAGTTACTAGTTCTAGTGTCCAGTCATTGTGTCGGATTACTAGTGATTGGGTAACAGTCACTAGTCCCAGAACAATCTATTAATGTTCATAGAGCTTTATAGACAAGTCAAGTCAATGGATATAAGTTATAAAATGACAGTGTTTGGTTCGAATACCTAGTAACCACTTACATATAGAATTCTATCCAATCTTTCCCGAAGTAGACTTAGAATTTTAAATAATTCATTGACTTATTATAGGAGTGTAATTCTTTATTAATATTTTAAATTAACTTATGTTTGTTTTCTCTCTGTCATTAGCTAGAAAGAGATTAATGTCTGATTTTAGCAAATTTCACCGGGCAGTAGATACGTAGATGTTACGTATGTCGGATTACTAGTGACCAACTAGTAGTCACTAGTCCTCGAACAACATATTACTGCTCATAGAGCGTCATAGACAAGTCAAACCTTGGGTTACAGGTTATAGAATGACAGCGATGGGTTTGAATACCTAGTAGCCTCTTATATCGTAGAATTCTGTCCAGTCATTTCTGTATATATATATATATATATATATATATATATATATATATATACACGTATATATATATATATATATATATATATATATATATTCTTAGTAAATGAATTAAGAATTATCGGTTACGATCAAATTTGCAATTCATTGAAGTATAGCAGGTGCTTCTGTCTATATTTAAATAACTTCTCTCTACCTTTATTCGCTAGAAAGAGATTAACTTCTTTGGGTATTCTCCTTATTCGGCTCCAAGGCATAGATGAATTCCATAAAATTATTGTTATTCTCAAAGAAGAAAATATATACGGAATCTAATTATTTCTTCTTTCCTCCCAAGTTTTTTCTACATGCTCGCGATATGTATCAGCATGCAGTCTAGGGAATAAGTTAGATGTAGAAAGCAGCAGTCTATCCTCTCTGCTTTCTATTATTACATTCATAGAGTATCAAAAATCTAGACGAATTAGATAACTGATCCTTACTAATTAGGAATTAATCTATTGATTAATTATATAAAGAGTCTAGGTCAGTCGTGCCCTGTCTGAATTCTGGAATAAAATAAAGAAGAAAATCATTTATAAAGACATATATAATTTAATATGCTCTTTACTGTGCCTTTCATTTTCCTTCTGGATCATCTAAGACTATGATAGTAATGTTCCAGATAAATTTGTCTCAGTTGTACAATTTATTATGCTGAAGATTCTTCATCTGGGAACAATAATTTTACTATGATTACGATCGGAAATTATTTAAGGAAGGTGTGAAACTTATAAACAGCTAGACCTAATCTACATATAGTATAGGTCTACATTATCTATTATTGAGGAATAGTTTGCTTCGACTAGCTCTATTGCCTCTACTATTTACACTTATAAAAGAGTCCATGTCAGTCAAAGTTTACTCGGACACTTGGAATAGACAAATGGATAGATTTTCAGTAAAGGCATTAATTTATCTAGTACGTGACTGATTATTATTGCCTAAATTACATATTATATACAGTTTGTCTACTTAATTAATTAATTGGCTATGTAACTGTTCAGAAACCGTCACAGTCAATTATTTCTTAGGTCTAAACACTTTGAAGGCATAGATCTTATATACATGTATATAAAATGCTTAGAGGGTAATTAACGTAATGATAGTTTACCTCAAAATAGCAGATATAATTATATTCAAATTAATCATCCCTTTGTCCTACTCTGTACGTTTAAGGTTAAGACAGTGGGCAACATATTTATATAAAATGCTTAGATGGTAATAAACTTAACGAATAGTTTACCTCAAAATGGCAGATACCATTATATTCAAATTAATTATTCCCATGTCCTACTCTATACGTTGTAGGTTTAGACAGTTGGGAAAACATATTTAATTACGATTCACTAAAGAAATAAATAAAATATTTCATTATCTCTATACCCTTTTATGATTATATTTGTTAAAGGGATCAACAGTTCTTCTTGCTATAAGAATTCAAGTTCTGTTTGCGAGTAATGGAAACAATACTATCTTCATATACCGTTCGCTTCAAGATAAAGGTCCATATATATAAATAAATATCATTTCCGAAGCTGGATAATTATACTTTAGATACGATAAGTCATTTCAAGACGTTTTGATGGGTCATGAAATGCACTGTCTCAATTCATAATATAGAGTTTGTTTATATTAACTTCACAATGTAGTAAGTGCCGCACCTACGTTTCTGGTCAGATCTAACTATTTCGTGACACGATTTTGAACATACCGCAAGTTGTCTGATTATACATTCGGTAAATGAACTTGCGCTTAGCATTTACCCTTTATAATACCATTAAGATTATTTGACAATATTTGGAGATAATATATAATAACCGATGTTCATAGCAGGAATTTGCCCTGTAGTATAATTTTAATTTGATATTTTTTATATCTATTATCACTATTCTTAAATATTCGTACAGAATAGTAACTCTGTCTCTGAACTTATGGGTTAAGTTTTATCAGAGATGATAAATCAGTATTTTGAATAATATTTCTAGAGAATGTCTATTGCCCGATTACATTTTTTCTAGAGTCCTTTCTCTTTGTCTGAACATTCTGATTTGTCATTACAAAGTGGATATTAAATTTTCTTTTTTTTTTTTTGTTTTTCCATGATTATGTACTCCGGAATAATTTTCATGGCAATCCTTTCAGGCAATAGAAAAAATTCTATCCTGTTATTTCTTATTGCTTAATCTCAGCAGTTTGATAAGATTTTAAGCTTAATATGAAGGCTGTCTTACAGTAAACTGTTATCAGCCTTATTCTGTCTCTTATAGTCTGCCAAACTCCATGTGATGATGTTGGCAGTCTCTTCCTTTCTTAATTTACCCAGGATACGAAACGCTTTCGATTTGTCCAATGACAAAGTATTTATCAAGGACTCAGGTTGTCTTTCCTCTCAGTAGATAGGCAACCTCCATATAATCTTATTGCCTAGACTAAAAATACGTTAATACAATTAGTCTAGCAATAGTTTAAACCATAAATTATGTATATACATTTCATTTCTAATGGATAACTGAAATTCAGTTAAGTTTACTCCATCTACACAATTTATTATCTCCCCATTTTTAAATTAAATCAAAAGGGAATAATTATACAACATTATGGTTATTTTAAGTTTATGGTCTGTTTATCGGAAACGATTCTATCACTCCAGTTAAACAGACTCTAATTAGATCATAATTCTAATAGCTTAGACTATAACAATTAGATAATCTTTACATATCTAGAAATTATCAGAAAATCTCAAGATATGTAGATTATCTATAGGAAACTTGACCGAGAAGACATTTCCTTATTTAAATTGTGCCTCTAAGATAGACAGCTTATTGTCTAGACTTCTGCTTGACAAGTTTTGTTTCGAACATATTTTCAAACAATAATCCTGAGCTTAGATTGCAAATGGAATACCGAGGTTACGTCTTAATGACTCATTCTTTTTTGGGCCAATAGTTGTTTCCCAAAAAGAAAGAGTGGGGAGCCAATAATTTGGTCCCTGAGGCTTGAGAACTGGCATCCTCTAGAGTCTACTAGTAACATACAAGGTAGTAAGACCCTAACACCTTAGGGGTTTGTTATATTGTGAATCTAGATCATTCTTTCTATTAAATATAGAGCTAGATGTATCTGATTCCTTAGAGTTTCCCCAAGTCTTAAACCAGAAGTTGTGGGATACAATTTATTTTGTGTTGGAATTAGGAGAGCACCTCCCTCCAATTCTGCAAATTCTAGCACTTTATCTATAGCAATGTATTGTGCAGTTAAAATGAAGTTTTTTAAAAGTAAAACATATTTTAACTATCAATACTTAACTTATAGATAATTAAAATTATCCCTCCTCACCTCCTGTGCTTCTCTCTCCTAATTGTGTCTTTTGTTTTACACATCAAAGAAACTGACATGTTATCTTTTAACCGGAAAGAGTAAGACTAACACCGGGACCACCGCCTTAGAACAGTCGGTAGAGCAAACCACCGGGGGGTTTAAAGCACTTTTACAGCC
>CAXHKG010000245.1:0-19084 GCA_964016985.1 Anodontia alba
CCGATCGGTGAAGGTCAGTTTTGATCAAATAAGCTGTCCAAAGTTGTTGAGGAATATCCAGAATTTTGAGCCCTAATAACTCACTTATTTGTCGTCCGATTTGGCTGAAATTTAGAACGTATGTAGCCCTCATCCATACCAACAAGCCTGCAAAATATGGTAGGGGTAAATACAAAAGCGCACCCAATATGGGCCGCCAAACATTCATTAAATAAACGGTTTTACGCCTGTAGCAGGCAGAGGAAAGCACCTATGGCGCTGCAAATACATGCGCATGCGCAGACCACTTATGCCTACAAACGTACAGGGTAGTCAAGGGAATCGGGGCAAAGCGTCCTGGTGAAAACGGGTCATCAATTTTACATTGCGCCCTATGGAAATATGGGCGGGAAAACGGTAAAACCGTAATAACTCTATTAATTCGCAACAAACGGGTGCGCTTTTTACAGGGTTTATAGGTGGTAGGAAGGTTCACAACTGGGCCAAATAGGAGTGCGCTGCATGCAGTACACGTGGAGATATAAGGACTCGAAATGGGTCTGTAGGAGTCGTCTGATGAACAAAGAGATTGAAATTGACTAAAGGTGACCTTCACCGATTGGATTGGAACTGGTGCCAAAAGATGCTTTAGGACCATAGTTACATTGTGTGCTATTTTCCAGAAAATTCGGGCTATCCGTTAGTAAGTTATTAGGGGTCAAACATTGAAAAATACCAACTTTCAACGGCTAGAACTCGAAAACGAGGCTCTAAGAATTTTTGGGCAGGTGGCCCCAGCGACCCATGGCCCCAGGCCTTTCAACTGGCACCAATTTCATTCCGATCGGTGAAGGTCAGTTTTGATCAAATAAGCTGTCCAAAGTTGTTGAGGAATATCCAGAATTTTTGAGCCCTAATAACTCACTTATTTGTCGTCCGATTTGGCTGAAATTTAGAACGTATGTAGCCCTCATCCATACCAACAAGCCTGCAAAATATGGTAGGGGTAAATACAAAAGCGCACCCAATATGGGCCGCCAAACATTCATTAAATAAACGGTTTTACGCCTGTAGCAGGCAGAGGAAAGCACCTATGGCGCTGCAAATACATGCGCATGCGCAGACCACTTATGCCTACAAACGTACAGGGTAGTCAAGGGAATCGGGGCAAAGCGTCCTGGTGAAAACGGGTCATCAATTTTACATTGCGCCCTATGGAAATATGGGCGGGAAAACGGTAAAACCGTAATAACTCTATTAATTCGCAACAAACGGGTGCGCTTTTTACAGGGTTTATAGGTGGTAGGAAGGTTCACAACTGGGCCAAATAGGAGTGCGCTGCATGCAGTACACGTGGAGATATAAGGACTCGAAATGGGTCTGTAGGAGTCGTCTGATGAACAAAGAGATTGAAATTGACTAAAGGTGACCTTCACCGATTGGATTGGAACTGGTGCCAAAAGATGCTTTAGGACCATAGTTACATTGTGTGCTATTTTCCAGAAAATTCGGGCTATCCGTTAGTAAGTTATTAGGGGTCAAACATTGAAAAATACCAACTTTCAACGGCTAGAACTCGAAAACGAGGCTCTAAGAATTTTTGGGCAGGTGGCCCCAGCGACCCATGGCCCCAGGCCTTTCAACTGGCACCAATTTCATTCCGATCGGTGAAGGTCAGTTTTGATCAAATAAGCTGTCCAAAGTTGTTGAGGAATATCCAGAATTTTGAGCCCTAATAACTCACTTATTTGTCGTCCGATTTGCTGAAATTTAGAACGTATGTAGCCCTCATCCATACCAACAAGCCTGCAAAATATGGTAGGGGTAAATACAAAAGCGCACCCAATATGGGCCGCCAAACATTCATTAAATAAACGGTTTTACGCCTGTAGCAGGCAGAGGAAAGCACCTATGGCGCTGCAAATACATGCGCATTGCGCAGACCACTTATGCCTACAAACGTACAGGGTAGTCAAGGGAATCGGGGCAAAGCGTCCTGGTGAAAACGGGTCATCAATTTTACATTGCGCCCTATGGAAATATGGGCGGGAAAACGGTAAAACCGTAATAACTCTATTAATTCGCAACAAACGGGTGCGCTTTTTACAGGGTTTATAGGTGGTAGGAAGGTTCACAACTGGGCCAAATAGGAGTGCGCTGCATGCAGTACACGTGGAGATATAAGGACTCGAAATGGGTCTGTAGGAGTCGTCTGATGAACAAAGAGATTGAAATTGACTAAAGGTGACCTTCACCGATTGGATTGGAACTGGTGCCAAAGATGCTTTAGGACCATAGTTACATTGTGTGCTATTTTCCAGAAAATTCGGGCTATCCGTTAGTAAGTTATTAGGGGTCAAACATTGAAAAATACCAACTTTCAACGGCTAGAACTCGAAAACGAGGCTCTAAGAATTTTTGGGCAGGTGGCCCCAGCGACCCATGGCCCCAGGCCTTTCAACTGGCACCAATTTCATTCCGATCGGTGAAGGTCAGTTTTGATCAAATAAGCTGTCCAAAGTTGTTGAGGAATATCCAGAATTTTGAGCCCTAATAACTCACTTATTTGTCGTCCGATTTGGCTGAAATTTAGAACGTATGTAGCCCTCATCCATACCAACAAGCCTGCAAAATATGGTAGGGGTAAATACAAAAGCGCACCCAATATGGGCCGCCAAACATTCATTAAATAAACGGTTTTACGCCTGTAGCAGGCAGAGGAAAGCACCTATGGCGCTGCAAATACATGCGCATGCGCAGACCACTTATGCCTACAAACGTACAGGGTAGTCAAGGGAATCGGGGCAAAGCGTCCTGGTGAAAACGGGTCATCAATTTTACATTGCGCCCTATGGAAATATGGGCGGGAAAACGGTAAAACCGTAATAACTCTATTAATTCGCAACAAACGGGTGCGCTTTTTACAGGGTTTATAGGTGGTAGGAAGGTTCACAACTGGGCCAAATAGGAGTGCGCTGCATGCAGTACACGTGGAGATATAAGGACTCGAAATGGGTCTGTAGGAGTCGTCTGATGAACAAAGAGATTGAAATTGACTAAAGGTGACCTTCACCGATTGGATTGGAACTGGTGCCAAAAGATGCTTTAGGACCATAGTTACATTGTGTGCTATTTTCCAGAAAATTCGGGCTATCCGTTAGTAAGTTATTAGGGGTCAAACATTGAAAAATACCAACTTTCAACGGCTAGAACTCGAAAACGAGGCTCTAAGAATTTTTGGGCAGGTGGCCCCAGCGACCCATGGCCCCAGGCCTTTCAACTGGCACCAATTTCATTCCGATCGGTGAAGGTCAGTTTTGATCAAATAAGCTGTCCAAAGTTGTTGAGGAATATCCAGAATTTTGAGCCCTAATAACTCACTTATTTGTCGTCCGATTTGGCTGAAATTTAGAACGTATGTAGCCCTCATCCATACCAACAAGCCTGCAAAATATGGTAGGGGTAAATACAAAAGCGCACCCAATATGGGCCGCCAAACATTCATTAAATAAACGGTTTACGCCTGTAGCAGGCAGAGGAAAGCACCTATGGCGCTGCAAATACATGCGCATGCGCAGACCACTTATGCCTACAAACGTACAGGGTAGTCAAGGGAATCGGGGCAAAGCGTCCTGGTGAAAACGGGTCATCAATTTTACATTGCGCCCTATGGAAATATGGGCGGGAAAACGGTAAAACCGTAATAACTCTATTAATTCGCAACAAACGGGTGCGCTTTTTACAGGGTTTATAGGTGGTAGGAAGGTTCACAACTGGGCCAAATAGGAGTGCGCTGCATGCAGTACACGTGGAGATATAAGGACTCGAAATGGGTCTGTAGGAGTCGTCTGATGAACAAAGAGATTGAAATTGACTAAAGGTGACCTTCACCGATTGGATTGGAACTGGTGCCAAAAAGATGCTTTAGGACCATAGTTACATTGTGTGCTATTTTCCAGAAAATTCGGGCTATCCGTTAGTAAGTTATTAGGGGTCAAACATTGAAAAATACCAACTTTCAACGGCTAGAACTCGAAAACGAGGCTCTAAGAATTTTTGGGCAGGTGGCCCCAGCGACCCATGGCCCCAGGCCTTTCAACTGGCACCAATTTCATTCCGATCGGTGAAGGTCAGTTTTGATCAAATAAGCTGTCCAAAGTTGTTGAGGAATATCCAGAATTTTGAGCCCTAATAACTCACTTATTTGTCGTCCGATTTGGCTGAAATTTAGAACGTATGTAGCCCTCATCCATACCAACAAGCCTGCAAAATATGGTAGGGGTAAATACAAAAGCGCACCCAATATGGGCCGCCAAACATTCATTAAATAAACGGTTTTACGCCTGTAGCAGGCAGAGGAAAGCACCTATGGCGCTGCAAATACATGCGCATGCGCAGACCACTTATGCCTACAAACGTACAGGGTAGTCAAGGGAATCGGGGCAAAGCGTCCTGGTGAAAACGGGTCATCAATTTTACATTGCGCCCTATGGAAATATGGGCGGGAAAACGGTAAAACCGTAATAACTCTATTAATTCGCAACAAACGGGTGCGCTTTTTACAGGGTTTATAGGTGGTAGGAAGGTTCACAACTGGGCCAAATAGGAGTGCGCTGCATGCAGTACACGTGGAGATATAAGGACTCGAAATGGGTCTGTAGGAGTCGTCTGATGAACAAAGAGATTGAAATTGACTAAAGGTGACCTTCACCGATTGGATTGGAACTGGTGCCAAAAGATGCTTTAGGACCATAGTTACATTGTGTGCTATTTTCCAGAAAATTCGGGCTATCCGTTAGTAAGTTATTAGGGGTCAAACATTGAAAAATACCAACTTTCAACGGCTAGAACTCGAAAACGAGGCTCTAAGAATTTTTGGGCAGGTGGCCCCAGCGACCCATGGCCCCAGGCCTTTCAACTGGCACCAATTTCATTCCGATCGGTGAAGGTCAGTTTTGATCAAATAAGCTGTCCAAAGTTGTTGAGGAATATCCAGAATTTTGAGCCCTAATAACTCACTTATTTGTCGTCCGATTTGGCTGAAATTTAGAACGTATGTAGCCCTCATCCATACCAACAAGCCTGCAAAATATGGTAGGGGTAAATACAAAAGCGCACCCAATATGGGCCGCCAAACATTCATTAAATAAACGGTTTTACGCCTGTAGCAGGCAGAGGAAAGCACCTATGGCGCTGCAAATACATGCGCATGCGCAGACCACTTATGCCTACAAACGTACAGGGTAGTCAAGGGAATCGGGGCAAAGCGTCCTGGTGAAAACGGGTCATCAATTTTACATTGCGCCCTATGGAAATATGGGCGGGAAAACGGTAAAACCGTAATAACTCTATTAATTCGCAACAAACGGGTGCGCTTTTTACAGGGTTTATAGGTGGTAGGAAGGTTCACAACTGGGCCAAATAGGAGTGCGCTGCATGCAGTACACGTGGAGATATAAGGACTCGAAATGGGTCTGTAGGAGTCGTCTGATGAACAAAGAGATTGAAATTGACTAAAGGTGACCTTCACCGATTGGATTGGAACTGGTGCCAAAAGATGCTTTAGGACCATAGTTACATTGTGTGCTATTTTCCAGAAAATTCGGGCTATCCGTTAGTAAGTTATTAGGGGTCAAACATTGAAAAATACCAACTTTCAACGGCTAGAACTCGAAAACGAGGCTCTAAGAATTTTTGGGCAGGTGGCCCCAGCGACCCATGGCCCCAGGCCTTTCAACTGGCACCAATTTCATTCCGATCGGTGAAGGTCAGTTTTGATCAAATAAGCTGTCCAAAGTTGTTGAGGAATATCCAGAATTTTGAGCCCTAATAACTCACTTATTTGTCGTCCGATTTGGCTGAAATTTAGAACGTATGTAGCCCTCATCCATACCAACAAGCCTGCAAAATATGGTAGGGGTAAATACAAAAGCGCACCCAATATGGGCCGCCAAACATTCATTAAATAAACGGTTTTACGCCTGTAGCAGGCAGAGGAAAGCACCTATGGCGCTGCAAATACATGCGCATGCGCAGACCACTTATGCCTACAAACGTACAGGGTAGTCAAGGGAATCGGGGCAAAGCGTCCTGGTGAAAACGGGTCATCAATTTTACATTGCGCCCTATGGAAATATGGGCGGGAAAACGGTAAAACCGTAATAACTCTATTAATTCGCAACAAACGGGTGCGCTTTTTACAGGGTTTATAGGTGGTAGGAAGGTTCACAACTGGGCCAAATAGGAGTGCGCTGCATGCAGTACACGTGGAGATATAAGGACTCGAAATGGGTCTGTAGGAGTCGTCTGATGAACAAAGAGATTGAAATTGACTAAAGGTGACCTTCACCGATTGGATTGGAACTGGTGCCAAAAGATGCTTTAGGACCATAGTTACATTGTGTGCTATTTTCCAGAAAATTCGGGCTATCCGTTAGTAAGTTATTAGGGGTCAAACATTGAAAAATACCAACTTTCAACGGCTAGAACTCGAAAACGAGGCTCTAAGAATTTTTGGGCAGGTGGCCCCAGCGACCCATGGCCCCAGGCCTTTCAACTGGCACCAATTTCATTCCGATCGGTGAAGGTCAGTTTTGATCAAATAAGCTGTCCAAAGTTGTTGAGGAATATCCAGAATTTTGAGCCCTAATAACTCACTTATTTGTCGTCCGATTTGGCTGAAATTTAGAACGTATGTAGCCCTCATCCATACCAACAAGCCTGCAAAATATGGTAGGGGTAAATACAAAAGCGCACCCAATATGGGCCGCCAAACATTCATTAAATAAACGGTTTTACGCCTGTAGCAGGCAGAGGAAAGCACCTATGGCGCTGCAAATACATGCGCATGCGCAGACCACTTATGCCTACAAACGTACAGGGTAGTCAAGGGAATCGGGGCAAAGCGTCCTGGTGAAAACGGGTCATCAATTTTACATTGCGCCCTATGGAAATATGGGCGGGAAAACGGTAAAACCGTAATAACTCTATTAATTCGCAACAAACGGGTGCGCTTTTTACAGGGTTTATAGGTGGTAGGAAGGTTCACAACTGGGCCAAATAGGAGTGCGCTGCATGCAGTACACGTGGAGATATAAGGACTCGAAATGGGTCTGTAGGAGTCGTCTGATGAACAAAGAGATTGAAATTGACTAAAGGTGACCTTCACCGATTGGATTGGAACTGGTGCCAAAAGATGCTTTAGGACCATAGTTACATTGTGTGCTATTTTCCAGAAAATTCGGGCTATCCGTTAGTAAGTTATTAGGGGTCAAACATTGAAAAATACCAACTTTCAACGGCTAGAACTCGAAAACGAGGCTCTAAGAATTTTTGGGCAGGTGGCCCCAGCGACCCATGGCCCCAGGCCTTTCAACTGGCACCAATTTCATTCCGATCGGTGAAGGTCAGTTTTGATCAAATAAGCTGTCCAAAGTTGTTGAGGAATATCCAGAATTTTGAGCCCTAATAACTCACTTATTTGTCGTCCGATTTGGCTGAAATTTAGAACGTATGTAGCCCTCATCCATACCAACAAGCCTGCAAAATATGGTAGGGGTAAATACAAAAGCGCACCCAATATGGGCCGCCAAACATTCATTAAATAAACGGTTTTACGCCTGTAGCAGGCAGAGGAAAGCACCTATGGCGCTGCAAATACATGCGCATGCGCAGACCACTTATGCCTACAAACGTACAGGGTAGTCAAGGGAATCGGGGCAAAGCGTCCTGGTGAAAACGGGTCATCAATTTTACATTGCGCCCTATGGAAATATGGGCGGGAAAACGGTAAAACCGTAATAACTCTATTAATTCGCAACAAACGGGTGCGCTTTTTACAGGGTTTATAGGTGGTAGGAAGGTTCACAACTGGGCCAAATAGGAGTGCGCTGCATGCAGTACACGTGGAGATATAAGGACTCGAAATGGGTCTGTAGGAGTCGTCTGATGAACAAAGAGATTGAAATTGACTAAAGGTGACCTTCACCGATTGGATTGGAACTGGTGCCAAAAGATGCTTTAGGACCATAGTTACATTGTGTGCTATTTTCCAGAAAATTCGGGCTATCCGTTAGTAAGTTATTAGGGGTCAAACATTGAAAAATACCAACTTTCAACGGCTAGAACTCGAAAACGAGGCTCTAAGAATTTTTGGGCAGGTGGCCCCAGCGACCCATGGCCCCAGGCCTTTCAACTGGCACCAATTTCATTCCGATCGGTGAAGGTCAGTTTTGATCAAATAAGCTGTCCAAAGTTGTTGAGGAATATCCAGAATTTTGAGCCCTAATAACTCACTTATTTGTCGTCCGATTTGGCTGAAATTTAGAACGTATGTAGCCCTCATCCATACCAACAAGCCTGCAAAATATGGTAGGGGTAAATACAAAAGCGCACCCAATATGGGCCGCCAAACATTCATTAAATAAACGGTTTTACGCCTGTAGCAGGCAGAGGAAAGCACCTATGGCGCTGCAAATACATGCGCATGCGCAGACCACTTATGCCTACAAACGTACAGGGTAGTCAAGGGAATCGGGGCAAAGCGTCCTGGTGAAAACGGGTCATCAATTTTACATTGCGCCCTATGGAAATATGGGCGGGAAAACGGTAAAACCGTAATAACTCTATTAATTCGCAACAAACGGGTGCGCTTTTTACAGGGTTTATAGGTGGTAGGAAGGTTCACAACTGGGCCAAATAGGAGTGCGCTGCATGCAGTACACGTGGAGATATAAGGACTCGAAATGGGTCTGTAGGAGTCGTCTGATGAACAAAGAGATTGAAATTGACTAAAGGTGACCTTCACCGATTGGATTGGAACTGGTGCCAAAAGATGCTTTAGGACCATAGTTACATTGTGTGCTATTTTCCAGAAAATTCGGGCTATCCGTTAGTAAGTTATTAGGGGTCAAACATTGAAAAATACCAACTTTCAACGGCTAGAACTCGAAAACGAGGCTCTAAGAATTTTTGGGCAGGTGGCCCCAGCGACCCATGGCCCCAGGCCTTTCAACTGGCACCAATTTCATTCCGATCGGTGAAGGTCAGTTTTGATCAAATAAGCTGTCCAAAGTTGTTGAGGAATATCCAGAATTTTGAGCCCTAATAACTCACTTATTTGTCGTCCGATTTGGCTGAAATTTAGAACGTATGTAGCCCTCATCCATACCAACAAGCCTGCAAAATATGGTAGGGGTAAATACAAAAGCGCACCCAATATGGGCCGCCAAACATTCATTAAATAAACGGTTTTACGCCTGTAGCAGGCAGAGGAAAGCACCTATGGCGCTGCAAATACATGCGCATGCGCAGACCACTTATGCCTACAAACGTACAGGGTAGTCAAGGGAATCGGGGCAAAGCGTCCTGGTGAAAACGGGTCATCAATTTTACATTGCGCCCTATGGAAATATGGGCGGGAAAACGGTAAAACCGTAATAACTCTATTAATTCGCAACAAACGGGTGCGCTTTTTACAGGGTTTATAGGTGGTAGGAAGGTTCACAACTGGGCCAAATAGGAGTGCGCTGCATGCAGTACACGTGGAGATATAAGGACTCGAAATGGGTCTGTAGGAGTCGTCTGATGAACAAAGAGATTGAAATTGACTAAAGGTGACCTTCACCGATTGGATTGGAACTGGTGCCAAAAGATGCTTTAGGACCATAGTTACATTGTGTGCTATTTTCCAGAAAATTCGGGCTATCCGTTAGTAAGTTATTAGGGGTCAAACATTGAAAAATACCAACTTTCAACGGCTAGAACTCGAAAACGAGGCTCTAAGAATTTTTGGGCAGGTGGCCCCAGCGACCCATGGCCCCAGGCCTTTCAACTGGCACCAATTTCATTCCGATCGGTGAAGGTCAGTTTTGATCAAATAAGCTGTCCAAAGTTGTTGAGGAATATCCAGAATTTTGAGCCCTAATAACTCACTTATTTGTCGTCCGATTTGGCTGAAATTTAGAACGTATGTAGCCCTCATCCATACCAACAAGCCTGCAAAATATGGTAGGGGTAAATACAAAAGCGCACCCAATATGGGCCGCCAAACATTCATTAAATAAACGGTTTTACGCCTGTAGCAGGCAGAGGAAAGCACCTATGGCGCTGCAAATACATGCGCATGCGCAGACCACTTATGCCTACAAACGTACAGGGTAGTCAAGGGAATCGGGGCAAAGCGTCCTGGTGAAAACGGGTCATCAATTTTACATTGCGCCCTATGGAAATATGGGCGGGAAAACGGTAAAACCGTAATAACTCTATTAATTCGCAACAAACGGGTGCGCTTTTTACAGGGTTTATAGGTGGTAGGAAGGTTCACAACTGGGCCAAATAGGAGTGCGCTGCATGCAGTACACGTGGAGATATAAGGACTCGAAATGGGTCTGTAGGAGTCGTCTGATGAACAAAGAGATTGAAATTGACTAAAGGTGACCTTCACCGATTGGATTGGAACTGGTGCCAAAAGATGCTTTAGGACCATAGTTACATTGTGTGCTATTTTCCAGAAAATTCGGGCTATCCGTTAGTAAATTATTAGGGGTCAAACATTGAAAAATACCAACTTTCAACGGCTAGAACTCGAAAACGAGGCTCTAAGAATTTTTGGGCAGGTGGCCCCAGCGACCCATGGCCCCAGGCCTTTCAACTGGCACCAATTTCATTCCGATCGGTGAAGGTCAGTTTTGATCAAATAAGCTGTCCAAAGTTGTTGAGGAATATCCAGAATTTTGAGCCCTAATAACTCACTTATTTGTCGTCCGATTTGGCTGAAATTTAGAACGTATGTAGCCCTCATCCATACCAACAAGCCTGCAAAATATGGTAGGGGTAAATACAAAAGCGCACCCAATATGGGCCGCCAAACATTCATTAAATAAACGGTTTTACGCCTGTAGCAGGCAGAGGAAAGCACCTATGGCGCTGCAAATACATGCGCATGCGCAGACCACTTATGCCTACAAACGTACAGGGTAGTCAAGGGAATCGGGGCAAAGCGTCCTGGTGAAAACGGGTCATCAATTTTACATTGCGCCCTATGGAAATATGGGCGGGAAAACGGTAAAACCGTAATAACTCTATTAATTCGCAACAAACGGGTGCGCTTTTTACAGGGTTTATAGGTGGTAGGAAGGTTCACAACTGGGCCAAATAGGAGTGCGCTGCATGCAGTACACGTGGAGATATAAGGACTCGAAATGGGTCTGTAGGAGTCGTCTGATGAACAAAGAGATTGAAATTGACTAAAGGTGACCTTCACCGATTGGATTGGAACTGGTGCCAAAAGATGCTTTAGGACCATAGTTACATTGTGTGCTATTTTCCAGAAAATTCGGGCTATCCGTTAGTAAGTTATTAGGGGTCAAACATTGAAAAATACCAACTTTCAACGGCTAGAACTCGAAAACGAGGCTCTAAGAATTTTTGGGCAGGTGGCCCCAGCGACCCATGGCCCCAGGCCTTTCAACTGGCACCAATTTCATTCCGATCGGTGAAGGTCAGTTTTGATCAAATAAGCTGTCCAAAGTTGTTGAGGAATATCCAGAATTTTGAGCCCTAATAACTCACTTATTTGTCGTCCGATTTGGCTGAAATTTAGAACGTATGTAGCCCTCATCCATACCAACAAGCCTGCAAAATATGGTAGGGGTAAATACAAAAGCGCACCCAATATGGGCCGCCAAACATTCATTAAATAAACGGTTTTACGCCTGTAGCAGGCAGAGGAAAGCACCTATGGCGCTGCAAATACATGCGCATGCGCAGACCACTTATGCCTACAAACGTACAGGGTAGTCAAGGGAATCGGGGCAAAGCGTCCTGGTGAAAACGGGTCATCAATTTTACATTGCGCCCTATGGAAATATGGGCGGGAAAACGGTAAAACCGTAATAACTCTATTAATTCGCAACAAACGGGTGCGCTTTTTACAGGGTTTATAGGTGGTAGGAAGGTTCACAACTGGGCCAAATAGGAGTGCGCTGCATGCAGTACACGTGGAGATATAAGGACTCGAAATGGGTCTGTAGGAGTCGTCTGATGAACAAAGAGATTGAAATTGACTAAAGGTGACCTTCACCGATTGGATTGGAACTGGTGCCAAAAGATGCTTTAGGACCATAGTTACATTGTGTGCTATTTTCCAGAAAATTCGGGCTATCCGTTAGTAAGTTATTAGGGGTCAAACATTGAAAAATACCAACTTTCAACGGCTAGAACTCGAAAACGAGGCTCTAAGAATTTTTGGGCAGGTGGCCCCAGCGACCCATGGCCCCAGGCCTTTCAACTGGCACCAATTTCATTCCGATCGGTGAAGGTCAGTTTTGATCAAATAAGCTGTCCAAAGTTGTTGAGGAATATCCAGAATTTTGAGCCCTAATAACTCACTTATTTGTCGTCCGATTTGGCTGAAATTTAGAACGTATGTAGCCCTCATCCATACCAACAAGCCTGCAAAATATGGTAGGGGTAAATACAAAAGCGCACCCAATATGGGCCGCCAAACATTCATTAAATAAACGGTTTTACGCCTGTAGCAGGCAGAGGAAAGCACCTATGGCGCTGCAAATACATGCGCATGCGCAGACCACTTATGCCTACAAACGTACAGGGTAGTCAAGGGAATCGGGGCAAAGCGTCCTGGTGAAAACGGGTCATCAATTTTACATTGCGCCCTATGGAAATATGGGCGGGAAAACGGTAAAACCGTAATAACTCTATTAATTCGCAACAAACGGGTGCGCTTTTTACAGGGTTTATAGGTGGTAGGAAGGTTCACAACTGGGCCAAATAGGAGTGCGCTGCATGCAGTACACGTGGAGATATAAGGACTCGAAATGGGTCTGTAGGAGTCGTCTGATGAACAAAGAGATTGAAATTGACTAAAGGTGACCTTCACCGATTGGATTGGAACTGGTGCCAAAAGATGCTTTAGGACCATAGTTACATTGTGTGCTATTTTCCAGAAAATTCGGGCTATCCGTTAGTAAGTTATTAGGGGTCAAACATTGAAAAATACCAACTTTCAACGGCTAGAACTCGAAAACGAGGCTCTAAGAATTTTTGGGCAGGTGGCCCCAGCGACCCATGGCCCCAGGCCTTTCAACTGGCACCAATTTCATTCCGATCGGTGAAGGTCAGTTTTGATCAAATAAGCTGTCCAAAGTTGTTGAGGAATATCCAGAATTTTGAGCCCTAATAACTCACTTATTTGTCGTCCGATTTGGCTGAAATTTAGAACGTATGTAGCCCTCATCCATACCAACAAGCCTGCAAAATATGGTAGGGGTAAATACAAAAGCGCACCCAATATGGGCCGCCAAACATTCATTAAATAAACGGTTTTACGCCTGTAGCAGGCAGAGGAAAGCACCTATGGCGCTGCAAATACATGCGCATGCGCAGACCACTTATGCCTACAAACGTACAGGGTAGTCAAGGGAATCGGGGCAAAGCGTCCTGGTGAAAACGGGTCATCAATTTTACATTGCGCCCTATGGAAATATGGGCGGGAAAACGGTAAAACCGTAATAACTCTATTAATTCGCAACAAACGGGTGCGCTTTTTACAGGGTTTATAGGTGGTAGGAAGGTTCACAACTGGGCCAAATAGGAGTGCGCTGCATGCAGTACACGTGGAGATATAAGGACTCGAAATGGGTCTGTAGGAGTCGTCTGATGAACAAAGAGATTGAAATTGACTAAAGGTGACCTTCACCGATTGGATTGGAACTGGTGCCAAAAGATGCTTTAGGACCATAGTTACATTGTGTGCTATTTTCCAGAAAATTCGGGCTATCCGTTAGTAAGTTATTAGGGGTCAAACATTGAAAAATACCAACTTTCAACGGCTAGAACTCGAAAACGAGGCTCTAAGAATTTTTGGGCAGGTGGCCCCAGCGACCCATGGCCCCAGGCCTTTCAACTGGCACCAATTTCATTCCGATCGGTGAAGGTCAGTTTTGATCAAATAAGCTGTCCAAAGTTGTTGAGGAATATCCAGAATTTTGAGCCCTAATAACTCACTTATTTGTCGTCCGATTTGGCTGAAATTTAGAACGTATGTAGCCCTCATCCATACCAACAAGCCTGCAAAATATGGTAGGGGTAAATACAAAAGCGCACCCAATATGGGCCGCCAAACATTCATTAAATAAACGGTTTTACGCCTGTAGCAGGCAGAGGAAAGCACCTATGGCGCTGCAAATACATGCGCATGCGCAGACCACTTATGCCTACAAACGTACAGGGTAGTCAAGGGAATCGGGGCAAAGCGTCCTGGTGAAAACGGGTCATCAATTTTACATTGCGCCCTATGGAAATATGGGCGGGAAAACGGTAAAACCGTAATAACTCTATTAATTCGCAACAAACGGGTGCGCTTTTTACAGGGTTTATAGGTGGTAGGAAGGTTCACAACTGGGCCAAATAGGAGTGCGCTGCATGCAGTACACGTGGAGATATAAGGACTCGAAATGGGTCTGTAGGAGTCGTCTGATGAACAAAGAGATTGAAATTGACTAAAGGTGACCTTCACCGATTGGATTGGAACTGGTGCCAAAAGATGCTTTAGGACCATAGTTACATTGTGTGCTATTTTCCAGAAAATTCGGGCTATCCGTTAGTAAGTTATTAGGGGTCAAACATTGAAAAATACCAACTTTCAACGGCTAGAACTCGAAAACGAGGCTCTAAGAATTTTTGGGCAGGTGGCCCCAGCGACCCATGGCCCCAGGCCTTTCAACTGGCACCAATTTCATTCCGATCGGTGAAGGTCAGTTTTGATCAAATAAGCTGTCCAAAGTTGTTGAGGAATATCCAGAATTTTGAGCCCTAATAACTCACTTATTTGTCGTCCGATTTGGCTGAAATTTAGAACGTATGTAGCCCTCATCCATACCAACAAGCCTGCAAAATATGGTAGGGGTAAATACAAAAGCGCACCCAATATGGGCCGCCAAACATTCATTAAATAAACGGTTTTACGCCTGTAGCAGGCAGAGGAAAGCACCTATGGCGCTGCAAATACATGCGCATGCGCAGACCACTTATGCCTACAAACGTACAGGGTAGTCAAGGGAATCGGGGCAAAGCGTCCTGGTGAAAACGGGTCATCAATTTTACATTGCGCCCTATGGAAATATGGGCGGGAAAACGGTAAAACCGTAATAACTCTATTAATTCGCAACAAACGGGTGCGCTTTTTACAGGGTTTATAGGTGGTAGGAAGGTTCACAACTGGGCCAAATAGGAGTGCGCTGCATGCAGTACACGTGGAGATATAAGGACTCGAAATGGGTCTGTAGGAGTCGTCTGATGAACAAAGAGATTGAAATTGACTAAAGGTGACCTTCACCGATTGGATTGGAACTGGTGCCAAAAGATGCTTTAGGACCATAGTTACATTGTGTGCTATTTTCCAGAAAATTCGGGCTATCCGTTAGTAAGTTATTAGGGGTCAAACATTGAAAAATACCAACTTTCAACGGCTAGAACTCGAAAACGAGGCTCTAAGAATTTTTGGGCAGGTGGCCCCAGCGACCCATGGCCCCAGGCCTTTCAACTGGCACCAATTTCATTCCGATCGGTGAAGGTCAGTTTTGATCAAATAAGCTGTCCAAAGTTGTTGAGGAATATCCAGAATTTTGAGCCCTAATAACTCACTTATTTGTCGTCCGATTTGGCTGAAATTTAGAACGTATGTAGCCCTCATCCATACCAACAAGCCTGCAAAATATGGTAGGGGTAAATACAAAAGCGCACCCAATATGGGCCGCCAAACATTCATTAAATAAACGGTTTTACGCCTGTAGCAGGCAGAGGAAAGCACCTATGGCGCTGCAAATACATGCGCATGCGCAGACCACTTATGCCTACAAACGTACAGGGTAGTCAAGGGAATCGGGGCAAAGCGTCCTGGTGAAAACGGGTCATCAATTTTACATTGCGCCCTATGGAAATATGGGCGGGAAAACGGTAAAACCGTAATAACTCTATTAATTCGCAACAAACGGGTGCGCTTTTTACAGGGTTTATAGGTGGTAGGAAGGTTCACAACTGGGCCAAATAGGAGTGCGCTGCATGCAGTACACGTGGAGATATAAGGACTCGAAATGGGTCTGTAGGAGTCGTCTGATGAACAAAGAGATTGAAATTGACTAAAGGTGACCTTCACCGATTGGATTGGAACTGGTGCCAAAAGATGCTTTAGGACCATAGTTACATTGTGTGCTATTTTCCAGAAAATTCGGGCTATCCGTTAGTAAGTTATTAGGGGTCAAACATTGAAAAATACCAACTTTCAACGGCTAGAACTCGAAAACGAGGCTCTAAGAATTTTTGGGCAGGTGGCCCCAGCGACCCATGGCCCCAGGCCTTTCAACTGGCACCAATTTCATTCCGATCGGTGAAGGTCAGTTTTGATCAAATAAGCTGTCCAAAGTTGTTGAGGAATATCCAGAATTTTGAGCCCTAATAACTCACTTATTTGTCGTCCGATTTGGCTGAAATTTAGAACGTATGTAGCCCTCATCCATACCAACAAGCCTGCAAAATATGGTAGGGGTAAATACAAAAGCGCACCCAATATGGGCCGCCAAACATTCATTAAATAAACGGTTTTACGCCTGTAGCAGGCAGAGGAAAGCACCTATGGCGCTGCAAATACATGCGCATGCGCAGACCACTTATGCCTACAAACGTACAGGGTAGTCAAGGGAATCGGGGCAAAGCGTCCTGGTGAAAACGGGTCATCAATTTTACATTGCGCCCTATGGAAATATGGGCGGGAAAACGGTAAAACCGTAATAACTCTATTAATTCGCAACAAACGGGTGCGCTTTTTACAGGGTTTATAGGTGGTAGGAAGGTTCACAACTGGGCCAAATAGGAGTGCGCTGCATGCAGTACACGTGGAGATATAAGGACTCGAAATGGGTCTGTAGGAGTCGTCTGATGAACAAAGAGATTGAAATTGACTAAAGGTGACCTTCACCGATTGGATTGGAACTGGTGCCAAAAGATGCTTTAGGACCATAGTTACATTGTGTGCTATTTTCCAGAAAATTCGGGCTATCCGTTAGTAAGTTATTAGGGGTCAAACATTGAAAAATACCAACTTTCAACGGCTAGAACTCGAAAACGAGGCTCTAAGAATTTTTGGGCAGGTGGCCCCAGCGACCCATGGCCCCAGGCCTTTCAACTGGCACCAATTTCATTCCGATCGGTGAAGGTCAGTTTTGATCAAATAAGCTGTCCAAAGTTGTTGAGGAATATCCAGAATTTTGAGCCCTAATAACTCACTTATTTGTCGTCCGATTTGGCTGAAATTTAGAACGTATGTAGCCCTCATCCATACCAACAAGCCTGCAAAATATGGTAGGGGTAAATACAAAAGCGCACCCAATATGGGCCGCCAAACATTCATTAAATAAACGGTTTTACGCCTGTAGCAGGCAGAGGAAAGCACCTATGGCGCTGCAAATACATGCGCATGCGCAGACCACTTATGCCTACAAACGTACAGGGTAGTCAAGGGAATCGGGGCAAAGCGTCCTGGTGAAAACGGGTCATCAATTTTACATTGCGCCCTATGGAAATATGGGCGGGAAAACGGTAAAACCGTAATAACTCTATTAATTCGCAACAAACGGGTGCGCTTTTTACAGGGTTTATAGGTGGTAGGAAGGTTCACAACTGGGCCAAATAGGAGTGCGCTGCATGCAGTACACGTGGAGATATAAGGACTCGAAATGGGTCTGTAGGAGTCGTCTGATGAACAAAGAGATTGAAATTGACTAAAGGTGACCTTCACCGATTGGATTGGAACTGGTGCCAAAAGATGCTTTAGGACCATAGTTACATTGTGTGCTATTTTCCAGAAAATTCGGGCTATCCGTTAGTAAGTTATTAGGGGTCAAACATTGAAAAATACCAACTTTCAACGGCTAGAACTCGAAAACGAGGCTCTAAGAATTTTTGGGCAGGTGGCCCCAGCGACCCATGGCCCCAGGCCTTTCAACTGGCACCAATTTCATTCCGATCGGTGAAGGTCAGTTTTGATCAAATAAGCTGTCCAAAGTTGTTGAGGAATATCCAGAATTTTGAGCCCTAATAACTCACTTATTTGTCGTCCGATTTGGCTGAAATTTAGAACGTATGTAGCCCTCATCCATACCAACAAGCCTGCAAAATATGGTAGGGGTAAATACAAAAGCGCACCCAATATGGGCCGCCAAACATTCATTAAATAAACGGTTTTACGCCTGTAGCAGGCAGAGGAAAGCACCTATGGCGCTGCAAATACATGCGCATGCGCAGACCACTTATGCCTACAAACGTACAGGGTAGTCAAGGGAATCGGGGCAAAGCGTCCTGGTGAAAACGGGTCATCAATTTTACATTGCGCCCTATGGAAATATGGGCGGGAAAACGGTAAAACCGTAATAACTCTATTAATTCGCAACAAACGGGTGCGCTTTTTACAGGGTTTATAGGTGGTAGGAAGGTTCACAACTGGGCCAAATAGGAGTGCGCTGCATGCAGTACACGTGGAGATATAAGGACTCGAAATGGGTCTGTAGGAGTCGTCTGATGAACAAAGAGATTGAAATTGACTAAAGGTGACCTTCACCGATTGGATTGGAACTGGTGCCAAAAGATGCTTTAGGACCATAGTTACATTGTGTGCTATTTTCCAGAAAATTCGGGCTATCCGTTAGTAAGTTATTAGGGGTCAAACATTGAAAAATACCAACTTTCAACGGCTAGAACTCGAAAACGAGGCTCTAAGAATTTTTGGGCAGGTGGCCCCAGCGACCCATGGCCCCAGGCCTTTCAACTGGCACCAATTTCATTCCGATCGGTGAAGGTCAGTTTTGATCAAATAAGCTGTCCAAAGTTGTTGAGGAATATCCAGAATTTTGAGCCCTAATAACTCACTTATTTGTCGTCCGATTTGGCTGAAATTTAGAACGTATGTAGCCCTCATCCATACCAACAAGCCTGCAAAATATGGTAGGGGTAAATACAAAAGCGCACCCAATATGGGCCGCCAAACATTCATTAAATAAACGGTTTTACGCCTGTAGCAGGCAGAGGAAAG
>CAXHKG010000246.1:0-38132 GCA_964016985.1 Anodontia alba
CGGGGCACTATACCAGGTAGCACCTTTTTGCTACCAACAGTTTGACCAGGTAGCAAACTGAATTTTCAGGTAGCAAATTTGCTACTTGCTACTGTTAATTTCGAACCCTGCAGTGTTAGCGAGTCTTTCATATCATGCTAAGTGTTGCATTTCTGTCTGCTGAAATAAAGTAATAAAACAATAAGAAAATAACTTATCATTGCTTCTGTGTGTCTTGCGTCATAGACTGCTATCCTGTGCTTTCAGAACAGTTCTAGTGACAGTGAAACATATTACAATAACAAAAAGTGAAATAAATTTTTTTTTTTTTTTTTTTTTTTTTATTATTTTATTTTATTTTTTTTTTTTTTTCAACTTAAAAGCATCAACAAGCAAATAAGAAGAACTACATGTATGAGAGTTGAAAATGAAATGAATAATGTACTCTGTAAATTCAGGACAAAGCAAGTATAAACAGCACTTCTCAATCTGAATGAAAGTTTGTTTATTTTACTGCAAGACTGGAAGGAGTTCTGAAACATAAACTGATAAAGGGACCATTATGGGAATCTGGCTTATGCTAGTAATGATTGATACCAAGATAGCTCTGGAAAGGTCATTGTGAAAATATTGCACACTCTCAGACCCTTGTGAGCCGGACTGATATAGGGCCTACACAAAGTTATGAAAAAAAAAAAAAAAAAATCCCGTTTCAAGTTTTTTGTAACCAATGTCACGTGAGTATGTTTTCAACACAATGGCGGCTACAGGTGTCATTTCAGTGAACGCTTGTCTTTGTTGAGCATAGTGATTAATTTGATTTTTATGTTTCCACTTTGATGCATTGACTAAGTTGGGAGCCTGTATGCGAATCAATTTTTATGTATTTCTGTATTAAGCGGTGCATCGGGATCCCGGGTGAAGTTTGCTGGCCGTATAAATGCCCCCTACCACACACACACACACACACACACACACACACACACTCACCAGCTGGATTTGTTTTTCATATCTTTGTATAGACGCTATATATAGACTATGATTTTCCGAAAAACAATTTATGTATGTAGACCTCAGTCTTATTTTCATCTTACACGAAAGCTTCTTAAAATGCTAGCGTGTCGTTTCAGCATTTGCATGTTCGCTTATACCGCACATAGTGGCATATGTATTAAAATTCATCGAACTAACCTGAACGACTCAAATTATATTCCGAGTATTAATTCACCTGAGTAAACTACTGAAGAATTATAAAAGCTCAATGCAGCAGTTGCCTTGGCTAAAAAGAATACATGGTTGATGACTATTTAACGAACATTTAAAAAATGTTTCTATACCTGCAATAATTTTTGTTTTGTTTGTATTGAAGTTTTACCCTTCATCGACACATTTGAGTCTATGTCTACCTTGCAAAATGAAAAGTGTGCTTTTGGATAACTGAACACACTGCCACGTAATGTAGAAGTGCGTCTAAGCTCATGACTCTAGGATACGTGATTTATATGGCACTTCCAACCATGAAAGACGAGGAGCTGCTGTGCTGAGGCCGATACTACATATTTAGATCCATCTGCGGTTGGTGTACACAACGAAAACTGATATATATATATATATATATATATATATATATATATATATATATATATATATATATATATATATATATATATATATATATGTGTGTGTGTGTGTGTGTGTGTGTGTGTGTGTGTGTGTGTGTGTGTTCTGAGCAAAGTAAGAATCTGGACAATTCCGAAATTGTCCTGCGCAAAGTAAGAATTCTCACTTGGCCGGGCGAAGTAGGAATTCATACTTTGCGCAAGACGATTCCGGAATTGCTCCTGCGCAATGTAGGAATCGGGACAAAGTGAGTATATCTATCGTTGTACATTTATTTGTTATTAGTGTGGGAGTGCGTGGGCATATAAAATACTACCGTATTTACCCCAAGTATTTGGACACCATAACTTCTTACCATACTTGTTATAAAATTAAAAAAAAAATACAATTTACTACCTGCTGATATGTTTAAAATAGCGCAGAATGAGTAGCAAACAGAGTGAATCTTGATCAGACGCCGCTTTCTGCGTAAAAGTCATACTGTTGTGTTTACTCTTCCTCTTGGTGTCACTGGAAGTCTATAATGTCACAATATTTTTACACATATATTTTTGCATAGTTTATTTCACAAACTGAACTCTCTTGAAAAAGGCATGAATCAGCCGGAACGTTGAGATTTGTTTGTGAAATAAACTGTAAAAAAATATAATGTTTTTGTTGTTGCATCGAGCCATTCGGGGGTGGGATTCTGCAGTTACAAGCATACATACGAAACGATCATCTCTGGAAAACAACCAAACAGAAATCTCCTTGGTTCAGCAAACAAAAGTGACCTTATCTCTATTAGTGTTGCGGAAATACGAGTCAAGTACTGGTGAATATGATTGGTTGTTTCTAGAGGAAATTCATCATAGGGATACTTATAAATGTATGAATGAAAGAATAAAACCAAATGTCGTTTGCTGTTTACAACATCAGAGGTTAACAATTAAAGCAAAATAAAGCATTAATCAAGTCCTTTGAAGTATGCCGATCTGCCGATCTCTCTCTCTCTCTCCCTCTTTCTCTCTCTAATCAAGAAACAAAGAATAAATAAAAAAAAAAAAAAAAAAAAAAAAAAAAAAAAAAAAAATGAAACTACTTTCGTCGCGATGGTACGTGTACATTCTGTTTCTAGAATTATGGGAAGTGCCTGTAAAGAAGAAATCTAAAATTGTAGGGGCGTTGTTAGTTGGTAGTAGGTTGGTAGTAGGAGCTGTGTCCCGTTTTTACAAGTTGAGACTAATTCTCATTCCATCTTTCCACTAACCAAACTACTAGTTTAACCTATTCTCACTTTTTCCAAACTATTCCCACTTTGCGCAGGCACATGTACCTTATTTATCACCTACAATATCTCCTGCGCAATTCTAGAATTGTCCGGTACAATTCCGGAATTGGCGGACAAAGTGAAAAATCTTACTTTGCGCAGGACAATTCCGGAATTGTCGCGATTCTTACTTTGCGCCGAACATATATTTGCACGTCATAAACAGAGTACAAGTTGAAGTATGACCGTATACTGAACATTTGGTGCCAGAGAATATAGTGAACCCACTAAAAAGTTTTTTTTTCTTTACGCCGTATTATCAGACCGCGTTACACAGGGCAAAATAGTCGTTATAGTCAGCTGATAGAGCATTCGCATTCAGATCAGGAGGTTTGGAGTTGAATCTCTGGCTGGGTCATACCTAAGATTACCTTAAATCACCAAACAAAAACGGCTCAAGCCAGGACCCAATTCACAGCGCTTCCATCGGACGCGCTGCGGGGATCTAGGTAGCACTCGATAAAACTAAACAAACATGCAGGATAAATAGGGCGTATAAGCAATAATTAATTATGCCAATTAAATAAATGTATAGAAATAATAAAACGCCGATCTGTATTTTTACTACACGCCGATAACGTCTAACAGCAAGGTAAATTAAAGAGCAAGGTGTTAGGGTACGAATACTATGGTAAATATAATATGAAATAGGTGCAACCAACCAATTTGTGAATTTCCAAACATAAATAAATAAAAGAAAGAAAAAAATAAAAAAATAAAAATGGACTTTTAAGTTTCAGCAGTTTGCGGGGGTGGTGGTGAGGGTGGATGCGGGTGCATCTTATTTACAAGTATTCCTCAACAAGTTTTTTTTTTTTTTTTTTAAAATTCAATAATACAGAAGCATGCATTTTTTTTAGTGATTTAAGACTGTATTAAAAGGCGGGAAAAAGCATTTTCATCCAAGTACATTAAATAAGTTCCCACTGAGTAACCTCAGTATAAGTTTAGGGGGTGACTACTTCCAGTTCCAGCATAATTACTCACAACATTCACCAATACTAAACTGAGCCAAAGCATGACAAAATCTATGGCAACCTGTTTGTGGTTTTATCCATTTAATTTAGATACCAGCATTTCAAATACAGATATACCTGCTAATGAACACAGATATCTTTATTTCATTGTTATTACAAATATCTCTAATTAAAACGCAGCTGTATGTAATTGAATTGAGATACCTCTTACTGAAATGCAGATATCTGTACTTTAGAAATGCAGATATGTCTGTTTTCAATCATAACATAGAAATCTGCATTTGTATTAGAGACATCTGCATTTAAAAATACAGATATCTTCATTTCAATGAGAGATATATCTTATGTAGCTGAAATTCAGATATCTGCATTTAAAATACAGACATCGCTAATGCCAGTACGAAAACACGCCTATTCAAATATATAGAAAATTCTACCTCCAAAAACTTAAAAGTTTCAGATAAAAATCTTTGATACTTTTCATATTTCTGCTCAAAACATAGGTTGTTGGCACTCGTTAGAACCGCCTCGCGAATACCCACAATCTATGGTTTTAAGCAAACATAATGTATACCCTGGTATACCCCAGTTTTACTATATAAAAGTGGGGTTTAAGTGGGTCAAAATTATATAGGCATGTTTTCCTGATGCAAATGCAGATACCTGTATTTGAAATGCAGATATCTTTATTTCGAAATTAAATACATATATCTGCATTTCAAGTACAGATATCTGCATTTCATTAGAGATATTATTATTTATGGTTGAAATAGATATCCTTTTTTACTCCCACGTGTATTTTCACATGCACTGTTCCACTGGTTACACTGAGGGGTAGACAGAAAAATTCAGACTTGCCGAGTGACGCAAGACCGGTCCTACTAATCACCCCATGGCACCCCACAGCATCAAAATATATTCTTATTTACCATAAAATATGTGTTTTAGATGAGTAAGAATAACTTTGTAATACTTGTCTGCATCTTAATAAACAAAGAATTCATATTGATGACGTGTTTGATTTAAAATTGTTATTATGTTTAAATCTCTCGTTAATTTTTGCACACCACGGCATCAAAATATATGTATATTCGTCATAAAATATGTGTTTTGGACGGACGATGATAGTTTTATAATACCTGTCTTCATCTTAATAAACAGAGAATTTATGTTGATGACTTGTGTTTGGTTTAAAATTGTTATTAGCTTTAAACCTCTCGTAAATTCCCAAAATAGATAGATAGCTAGATAGATAAATGGGTCCCAAGCTCCGGTGTGAAAGCAGGTGGATCAGTTAATATTACGCATAGAATGTTTTAGAAAACCTATACTTATTTTACATGCAAAAACACTTGAATATAAGATGTAATTTTAAGTTAAAACATATTTTTATAAACTTAACTTATACCACTAGTCTCTTTGCTCTATTTTAGCATCATTTTGAATCTTGGTGTTCAAGCACCCTGAGATAGGCGCTTGAAGTAAGGTTAATGTCTTAAATTATCAAAAAAAAAAAAAAAAAAAAAAAAAAAAAAAAAAAACAAAAAAAAAAAAAAAAAAAACAACAACAAAAAAAAAAAAAAAAAAAAAAAACAACAACAAAAAAACAAATTTTGATGCAAACAAAATAACACCCTGGTGCTACAATTTCAGCATGTAGTTAATAAATACAATGAAATAATTTAGTGCCGTGGGGTGACATGGGGTGCCGTGGGGTGCCATGGGGTGATGAGTAGGACCCATTAAAGACTATGATCCCGAGGGACGGATATTTCGATCTACCTGTCACGCACGAAAGATTCTTTTTCTTGCATACTTTATATAATTTCTGAAGTCTAATCACTTTGATTGTTGACATCCTCCATATTTTGTTAACATTTCTGTGATGTTTAATGACAGCATTAACTTCAGTGATGTTAACCTTAACGATGGTGTACCTCTTGATTCCTATACTACCAGTGCATATCAAAAGCGTGAGAAATCTCAATTTTTATCTTACCCTGGATAACTTTTCATTTTCCGTATGTTTCTATAATCATGCGATTTTTCAATACATGTATTTAAGAGAACCAGTTTTTGGACAGTTCTATCACATAAATTCAGTCATTCTAGGCAGGTATACATGATACATGCTGGGTTGCAGAATGAAGGTCCACAAGTAATCTTTAACCTGCACATGGGTACTTGACTTTCCATGCAGAAGCCAGAGCGGGCCCCAGCAAAGACTGCACAGTTATTATGTCATCCCTGCAAATCTCAAAGGAAAGCGTGTTCGGATTCCATTTGTTATTGTTTTTTTTTTTCTCGCCAATGGCCGAGATGGAACGTACCTCCAGCACTTGAGGCTATTGGACTCACCACTGAGCTATCTGCTGTTGTCCGAGTTTAAGGGAAGCCTAGTAGGCTTATCCTCAACCTATACCAAACTTATCCTAACAAAAACTTGAGCAAGGGACTATTGATTATGTTGAAAATAAAAGTTGAAAATAATCAGGTTCTTATGAGAACTTTGAAATACAGATATCTGTATTAGAAATACAGGCATCTCTATTTGAACTGCAGATAAATTTTATTTGAATAATAATCATAGATATCCGTATTTCAATTAGAGATAGTTGTATTTCAAATAAAGATATTTGTATTTCAAAAACTGTTACCCGAGTTTCTAAAATGTACTGATATCTTACTTAAATAGAAAAATCTGCATTTAAAATGCAGACATCTGTAATTAAATAAATAGAAATATCTGCATTTAAAATGCAGACATCTGTAATTAAAATGCAGATATCTATGATTCAAATTCAGACATGTCAGTTTAAGAACCAAAAAGAGATATCTGCATTTCAAATACGTATAAATACTCTGTATTTGAAATACAGATATGTGCATTTAAATGTAGGTAATTGCATTTAAATGCAGATAACTTTATTCAAATGCAGATATCTGCATTTTAAATATAGATATCTGTATTAAATTGGTTTAAACCCAAACGAGCCACCATAAAAACAATGAAATGACCTATAAAAACACTTGTCCAAATGAATTATAAACAAGTCACAAATTATGGCAATATGTGCAAACCAATCTGCCATTCTACGAATACAGACAGTTCTTAAGGGATAGCATTATGCTGCATTGAAATAAAACACATCTGTAGATGAGGGAAGTAGTTACTGACAGTTCCTGGATTCACATGCAAGGTTACTGTATCTCATTTATAACAGAAGTAATCTATAAGAGAATAAATTAATTCTTTGTAAATAAGGATTTCAACAGTTAAGATTTAGATAAACTCCAGAATTATTATCATAAAATGCTTCTCTTTTCTACAGGCTATTTTAGCAAGAGAGAGTGAATAAATATTTTTTTTCTTTTTTTTTTATTCATTCATAAAAGATTATAGGACTAGACTACTGATGGTGCCAAGTATATAAGATAATAAGACATGACACATGTATAATTCTTTTGTCATATTAAAGAACCTTTTATAGAAAAGTCTTTTCATTGCAGTAAGTGCCTTTTACATGCAATGCATAACACATAGTAATAGCTCAGTGATGAAACCTGATATAAATAAAGAAATGAAACTGTTCAATGGTGATTCTTACAAGTATTATCAACAGAACAGTGCTTCCATCCACTGTCATTCTATGAAAAAAAAAAAGAAAAAAAAAAAAAAAAAGAAAAAAAAAAAAAAAAAAAAAAAAAAACGGGAACTTTAATGGTCTGAAGTGTTCACCTGAGCTTAACAGATTTACATACTTAATATTGAAGTTTCACAAAACTAGACTGTTTAAGATTTTTCTATAAATTTTATTTTAAAAAGACACATGCCGGTTCTAAACAAACAACCCCCAGGCTTATAAATTGAACAATCTTAGTGCAAATCCACTAGACAAACTCAAACTCATCCAAGATTTTATGACCGTCCTCTTTATTACCTGCAAGTCTGATGAACAAGTTGATAACCAGAAATTGTGTTTAAAAAAAGACACTATGCACCCCCCCCCCCCCACCCCACAAACCATATGCTTGCCTCTAAAGATAATACAAGGTAAAAATGGCCCAATCTACACAGGGTCATAATTCCTTAAACGTTTTTAAAAGTTAATCAGGTCAACTTCTAATCACTACGAATCTATTCATCAAGTTATGAAGTGCTAGCTTAAAAAGGTTTTTGAGATCTTTTGCTGGCAAGGGAAAAAGTTTTAGAGATATTTTGCTGGCATGGAAAAAATGCCCAAAGTTACAAAGGGCCATTACTCATAAAATTTTTTTAGAATTTATTCAAAAGAATGAGGTTATCTACTCATCATTATCAAACAATTTAATAAGTTTCAATGCTCTAGCTCCAACAATTTTTGAAATATTCTGCTGACAAGGTAAAAAGGCCAAAAATTACAAAGGACCATAACTCATGAAGTATTTTTTTTAAAATTATTTCAAGAGTTAATCAGATCGTCTACTCATCACTACCAGTCTATTTATCAAGTTTCAAAGCTCTAGCTTCAATAGTTTTTTGAGATACATGTATTTTAATGAAGTCTCTATCAGCCAGACTACATTTTTGCCATATTACGCCTCTGGGAGCCTGAAAGGGCAGGTAACTCATGCAAGTAGTCCGATCTGGTTGAAAACTTGTGCAAGATTTATGTCAAGCTTCATTAACAGCAAGTTTGATATAGATCTGATCATAAAACAAAGACGCTGTTGTACGCTGCTTGGACAAATGTTTCACCACAATATGTGTATGGGACTTTTTTGGTTGCTATAGCATCCAAGGTTTTCATTGGGTTACCATGAAAAGTGAAGCTCCACCAGAGGCATGCTATAGATGAGAAATGATTTTGATCGGCCTGCAGACTGCACATATAACTGATTAAAGGTGCTGACGGATGACTGATGGATGAAGAATTGACTACCATCTTATAAGCTCCCCATATGCCTTCAGTGCAGGTGAGCTAAAACAGAAAAAAAATCTACAGTTCTACAAAGTTTCATCACTAGTCTATCTCGTGTATGCTATTCAGGGCTCGAATTGTTTTTCTTGAACTAACTCCTCCTGTAGGGCAAGAGCAAAAAAAAAAAAAAAAAAAAAAAAAAAAAAAAAAAAAAATACAAGGCTTTCAGTCACTCAAAATGGATAAAATACCTGCCGACCATTTCGCAAAAATTCCCTGACTTTTCCCTGACCTTGAAGAAAAATAAGATTTCCCTGACTTTTTCCTGACCAGTGGACACCCTGTATTTAGATTGAACTCAACAGGTCCGGTCCACTTGTAGCCAAATTCATTAACATGCACAAAGACAGTTCTGCTCATTATTTGTAATTCTGTTCATTTTATCAATACAGTAATAATTATACTGCTGTTGGATTAACTCATGCTGGTCAGCATGTAAAATGTCTTTTAGATGTTGGTGCAGGGTGCACACATCCAATTCCTATATCTAGAGAGGCTGGTTTTGTCACTGACTAACAGCTGGTACTGGAAAGCAGAAAAAACACCTCTGTGGCTCCACTTTGAAGATGGAAAAACCTGCAGTTAAAAAGGATATGTTTTTCTTATTAGTCTGTTGTTCATATAGGGTGAGACCTTTCAAAGAAGGGGTTTACTGTTACAAGAAAAAAAAAAATGCTCCAGTGGGTAAAAGCAATTTCTTTCCCTTAAGAATAATCCCCCACTGAAAGGGGAGGAAACACTTCAATGGCAGGGTGATGTCTTTTGGATGTATTCATTCACCTATAGGGATAAATAAAACAGCAAAGCTTCAGGTTTTTCACTATTATATGCATAATATTAAACTATAATACCCCACCATAATCGTGCTATTGGCAGATAACTGTCAAACACTGACAAAATTTGCCCATTAGCAATCCCAAATCAGATCTCCTTAATATCAATACATGTACCAAGTTTGTTAAATCCCCTGACATTTACACGTTATTGTCAGGAAACGAAAATATGAGCGTGTCTCGGGCAGATAACTCTGTCAAAGTTTGACGAAATTTGCGCATTAGCAATCCCAAACCAGATCTCTACAATATCAATTGCACATACCAAGTTTTGTGAAAATCCAGTGATGTTTACTCAAGTAATCATCTGGACACTTAATATGGATGGACGGATGGACGGACGTATGACAGACGGATGTTCTAACAAATGGATAGTTATGTGGCTACCACTATCACTATTTTAGCATACTTATGTGGCTAAAAAATAGCCACCTAACAGTAAAAAAAGCCATATAAAAGACTGATTTTATGTGGCCGACGGAATAAATCCCATTGAAATACATTGCAATTGTGCATAATTCTTAGCCATCTAACTATCCATTTGTGGGTGCGCACACACAGACACACTAACGTCCAACGTGAAACCATAAAACCCCGCCATTATCGTGTGGCGGGGTATAAAAAGTGATGCATGGTACATTTGATAAAATCATAAAGTAAAAACTGAGAGATTTACATATAAGATATTTCTGCTTACCATTCCTGAACAAAACTGAGCATGTCATCAATGATGTATGTGATGGTCTTCTGGCATATCCCCTTTCAGTTCCAGTGTCTTGAAGGGCTTCAGTGGCTCGCTATAGGCCAAATAGAATTCCTGAAAATATCACCACACATAAATTAAATGTCACCTTATGTCAGTTGAATCCTTTTAACATAATAAACATGGTGGCTTGAAGCTAAATTTTGCTTAACATATTAAGATACTTAAACTGTGTTGTTAATTATATGTACAGTTGACTCCCGTTATCTCGAATTCCAAGGGACTCTTTGAAATACTTTGAGATATCCGTAGCTCGACATTTCAGATTTGCAGAAGTGAGGAAAAAATAATTCCAACAACCACATTTAGCAAATTTATATGTAACTGGACTTTTTAGTTTACAGATTAATTGAAAATATTGTGGAAATTGTGGAGCAATTTCTCCACTTTTCCACGATATTTTTTTAACTTGTTGTAAGATTTTCATGTTTAGCCAGAGACAAGATTTTCACTTCGAGATAAGCGGTTATTCGAGATAAGCAAGATCCAGATAACGATCAACTGTACTGCAATGCTAATGCCGGCAGACCTATACTGACCTTTCACATATGGTACTATTTGCATATGTTATGTACTATGCACATACTTTAGTATGTGTTGAGCAATATATTCTAGTATGTGCTGTACACATATTCTTTAATGCTTTGCACATATTTTGTTGTAATTTATGTGCTGTGCATAGGGCTGGCTAATCAGAGTTGAAAAGATGATTAACATGATAATCAGTCCTGCCATTGTGATCGATAATCGATTAGTAATCACTGAAGATTTGGTCATAATTTTATCTGTCGTCTCAGCATGACTCTTACCATATGTTATATTTTTACTGTACTTTACCTTAGCCTGACAGGCCTGAGCAAACAGTGGAGACCCAGATGAAAATGTGGTGTCTCATCAGGGTGTACACTGTTTGCCACTCATTCAGCTATTTTTAGACACAACCTTGGGTAGTAAGTTGTACTTGTTCAAATTTTAGTGAAGTATGGTAAGGAGTTGAGGTGTCTGAATACCAAGGTTAAATATGGTAAAGTAACAGAAACAGAAATCAAATGATCGATTATTAGCAAACAGTAACGATAATCATTTTTTGTAAATTTATCAATTAATTAATCAATTATCCAATTAATTGTGTCAGCCTTAGCTGTACACATACTTTGCAAAGTGCTGTGCACATATTATCGTATGTGCTGCACACATTGTGACATATTCTGGTATGTGAGGCCCTCCCAGGCATTTGGGGGAACAAAATAAAGTATAAAAGATTGCCTTTGGAAACAAAGAACACAATACAGATACAAAATGGGAGCCTCAGTTTTACTGGGACTCTTCATAAGCAGTCATGAAGTTAGCAACACTGCTTATGCCCTCTTAGTCTAGCATATACATGAGCAGAACTCCATAATATGGGCCCAATGATCACAAGGAAATAAAAATGTAATCTGCACTGGTGAAGTACGGGAAATAAAAATGTAATCTGCACTGGTGAAGTACGGGAGGACCTTCTAGGGCTAACACATGGTACTAACATCAGCTGCAGTGAAGTAAAATCAAAGTCTCCAAGTGAAGGGAAAATGGAAACAAAGGCAACATTTGGAAAAAGGGAATTTAATCTGGGGTACCATTCAGGGGCCTTCTTAGAGGGCAATTTGGGAGAAAAAGTCTCCCTAAGCTGGCTGACCTCCCTATCTGAGGGAGAAGTGAAAATATACAGAATATATAGGGAAATCCAAAATTTGGACCAAAACTTCTCTCTGAAATCCTGAAATTGTCTCAAAACTTCTCCCTCTTTGAAAGCTCTAAGATGACCCCTGTACTATCTCTATACACTTGCCCGAAAATTGATATTTTCTTATTTATGGAAGAAAACTTATTGTTAATACTCATTAGAAGTGCCTCAAGATACAAGATACTTGTACCCTTTAAATATTGGCATTTTCCCTTGTTCCCAAGAACTGATGTTTACAAGGGCTTTCCTGAGACAATTAAAGATTGGAGCGTCCTTCCAGATTCTATTATTTGCTCCTCTGAAGGTGCTGAGGATAGTGTGACATCATAATCAGAATTTTCACTGGTGACACACTCTACTGACAGTCATTCACCAGGAATGAATGGCTAGGTTAACCCAGGGCTGTGGAAATGCGATACCATGTCAAATGTCCGATTAACCTTTAAACATGTTATGCACAAGAAATTTAAGTTTACCTTTCCTGGGACAAGGATTTCATCAATGTACCTAGTAAACTACCAGTTAATGTCAAATATAATCAGATATAGCTCATATCTTTTTTGTTTTCTTTAGTCTAAAAATGAATCCCATTAACAAACTGATCTTGGAACTGCTGGGAGGGCCTTATTCATGATATTCCAGAAGACCATAATACCTTGCGGGAACGTGACATCCAGTTGAATGAATAGTAGGGAATCGCCTTTGAAATCCAAAACATTTGATAAAGATTCCACAAATTAATGATATAATCGGCCATGCATACATCATAATTTGAGGGGGATTTGGATTTTATGACCCTTTCAAGAATATTTCACTTAAATCGAACTGATATTCATCAAAAGTGGGCGAAAACTGGAGAACCTGCAGAAAAAAACACCTGACCATCCATAATCAGAACTTGGCTTTCCCACATATGCCCCAAGGGAGGCTCGAACCGCAGCGGTAAGAAACCTAATGGATTAAGAGTCGGTTCTTCTTATTCGATAGGCTATGGGGACCCGCAGGGGGACGAGGGTGGTTGGGGGGCTTTCCAGCTGTCAGATTCAACACTGTATCAGTAGACCTTGATCTTATTCAATCCAAGTACTTTTAAGTAACACACAGATTTATTTTTTTTAAACAATCATCACTTAACATGACTTTCCACAATAATGTTTAAGGCCATACTTATAAATATGTTGATACTCTAGCATAAACTCCAGACCTTCCTTACCCTGCATCATTGACTAATTCACTGAATGATACTCCAAGGTACACAATATTTGACAGGTTTTCATATGTACTTTGTCGCCGACTGATATTCCAGAAACATTCCTGGTGAGAGGCCGTTATATCCCAGGTTACTGACTGATACACTAGGGAACAGCGTACCTGACATGTCTTCGTATATTTTGTCATTGACCGATATTCCGGTAGATCTATACACTCTAAGTGTATACCCCCGGTTACAGACTGTTACTCGGACATCGGGATACAATGTAGCTGGCAGGTCTTTGTCACTGACTGATATTCAGGTGTACACTTCAAGTGTCAGGCCTCTATATCCTGGGTTACTGACTGATATACTGGGTAACAGTGTAGCTGACAATGTCTTCGTACAGTTTGTGACTGACTGTCAGCCACAAACTGTACGAAGACATTGTCAGCTGACAGATATTCCGGTATACAATACAGTTGACCCCGCGCTACTGACTGACACAGGGGTACACTGTTACTGACAGGTCTTCATATACTTTGTCGCTGACTGATATTCTGCAATACACTCCAAGTGTAAGGGGGCTAAACCCTGAGTTACTGACTGATACACAGGGAAACAGTGTAGCTTATGAAGTCTAAGTATACTCTGACTGATATTCTGGTATACACTCCAAATGACAAGATGCTATTCCCAAGATTACAGACTTAAACTTTGGGGTACAGTTTATCTAATAAGTCTTGGTATACATTGTCGTTGACCGATATTGACTGGTTTACACTTTAGGTGATACGTCGTTATACACCGGGTTACTGACTGATATATCGGGGTGCAGTGTAGCTTACATGTCTTCATATACATTGTCTCTGACCGATATTCCAGTAAACATTTCAAGTGACAGGCCATTATCCAGGTTACAGACTAATATACTGTGTAACAGTGTAGCTGACAGGTATTCATGCACTTTTTTGCTGACCCGTTTTCGGGTATGTACTCCGGATGGCTATACCCGGGTACAGTGTAACTTACAGATCTTATACTTTGTCAGCTTACAAATCTTATTATACTCTGTCGCTGACCGATATTCTGGTCCAGGCGAGCGGCTGCTATACCCTTTGGGGTACAGTGTAGCTGACAGGTCTTTGTATACTTTGTCTCCACTGATATTCTGGTATACACTTTAGGTGACAGGCCGTTATACCCTGGGTAACTGACCGATACAATAGTGTACAGTGTAGCTTATAGCCTAGAAACCCATAACTCCATTCACCTAAGGTTGAGCAATCCCGCTATCATTTTTTCTTGCAAGAATGGTTTTATGTGCATATACGTATTTTATACATTTGACTAAATACCTGTAAGAATTCCAAGATTAAAGGAAATAAATATCACATCTTTAAATTCTACACTCTTCAGAATATGAATCTTTAATACGTATCTTTAATAAGTAAACAACCTTAATAGACTGAACACGATGATCGACCATAATTGGCTGTTTTGCAAGTTTAGGGCATGATCACATAACTCCGTTTACTCAAATTTATTTGTTTATCCAAGGCAATCTGATTCATTCTATGCATATTTTATATAATGAGCATTTAATTTAGACTATAACTGTTCTAAATTGTTGATCCTATTTTCATTTCTTCACATGCTTGTCATTGGTTAGTGATTTTTTGAGGGTAGCCCCTAAATATTTAGCATTTTGTGACAAATTTTGATTTTTATGAGTAAAATTGTAAGCGAAAACTGATTTTCTTCAAAATCAGCTGTAATGTTAGTTATTTCTTATTAATTTTAATGTGGCATAAATTTAAGAAAGATTTGTTTTCATATTATTCTAAGCAGAAGGTGAATAGAATTATGAAAACATGCCATAGGTCTGGGTTTACTCTGTCGCTGACCAATATTCCGGTATACTCTCCATGTGACAGACCATTATACCCCAGGTTACTGACTGATACGCCAGCAGGGATCAATTTTAGCACTTGCTAACGCTAAATGCTGGTTAATTTCTTCAAAAAGCAAGCTGCAATTTCCATCACTTGCTAACTCTAGCAAGTTGGAAAAATTTTCTTTAATTGGCCGAACTTGAGGCATTGTTGCTGAAGTTTTGCAATTTCTTTTTCAAAAGCAATGACGGTATTTTTCTTACTTTTCCCATAAAGCAGGAATTATTTTAAAATGTCTGCTGAATTTTTTACCCAGAGTGATAAGATTTAAAGCCACATTTAACAGTATTTACAAGTGTGAAAAAGCAAGTTGGCTGAAAGATTTTGCAAGTAAAAAATAATGCCACTTGCTGATTTTAGCATACCGTCAAAAAAGTTAAGTTTGAACCCTGGTCTGTAGCGGACAGGTATACTTTGTTGCTTAATCAGGTATATTTATAATTGTCAACTATCAACAAACCATCATTCTCAACCATTTCACATTGAGTACAACATAATGTACTTTTTATTCGCTGCATCATGTTTGCCAATTAATCAATCAATCACTGAAACAGTGATGAGAAGTTCTCTAATGCCATGTTAGATTGTACGTTTACTTTTAATTTTAAATTGCTGTTTTGAAAACAAAAATGCCAGAGTGTTTATATTCTTACTTAAATATTTATCTTTGCAATAATCACCGGGAACTCCGCGAGAAACAAGTGCAAGATTATTGTGACCCGACATCATTCAGTTTATACCCACCGTTAAGAACTGTTTGGAAAGTCTATTATTTTCACTCTAGATATGCGATAATGGAACCAGTCCACAATTACCTCCCCTGATTCGTTGTCCAAAATAAGGAAATATAGTCGCACAAATAGTCCCTCACTTGGATGCTGTGTCTTATGCCAGAGTGACTGAGCAGACTACTTGACTGTGATTCTTTTGATAGATCAACATGTAGGTGTTTTGAAAATTAAGAGTTTGTTTTGTTTCCTTTTGATTTCAGGAAAACAGGTGAAGCTAAGCACACCCCTAAGAAGTGAGCCTACATGGGCCGTAACTGGTATGAACTGACAGGTGTTTACTTTGACAGACGACAGCAGGAAAAGGAGCTAGTCATGGTCATGTGTAAAGTGGATAAATTTGAAGGTAAGAAATGATGACATAAGCAGAAGAAAGTATGCATCGATTGCAAAGTTGTCAGCAATTTTTTCCCAAGAGGTCTTTGTACGAAAGGTAATGGAAAAATAATTGTGGTCCGAGGCCTGCTATGAGCAAAGTGCAGAATTTTGGAACTTCAATTATGAAGCTAGTTTTGGTCACACAGAGCTGAAACTTGACAGATTATCAGCCCATCTTACAAATTTAAAGGTAATGGAGGCAATTTCAGTCTATAGAAGGTGTTTTATTTTATTTTTTTTTTAATTTTTAAATTTTCATTAAAATTTATTGAAAGTGAAAGTAGAATGTGAGTGTAACTGATGTAAATATTGTGCAGATATCCCTACACCATGTCTAAATGCAGCCTCTTTCTGAGAATTTTGTTTGTAGTGTTGCAATGGAGGGATATTTTGAAAAATATAAGACAAAATTGTTGGAAAAGTCACATTTATCACCGAATGGCCAGTGTTTACTCTGGAGCGGGACGACCAAAAAAAGCGGATATGGGGTGATAAATTTCAAGTGCCCTTTGAGTGGGAAATGGAAAAGTATGAATGTTCACCGGTTCACTTTTATGATATTTTCAGCGACCTTGGATATAGGGACAATGGACATCAGTCATCTGTGCCACAATACCCTCTGTATTCAGTCGTGCCATCTGTCCATCGAGCCACATACGGTCAACTGTGATAGGGTCAGATGTGTTAATCGGGGCGTGTGCAAGGGTCATGCGGGGTATCCAGATTGTTTGTTGGAGTGTAAAATGTAAGTTAGCTCACAGTAAGAGTAAGTAAACTTTAAATGATGTGACACGACACTGACTAGCCATAGGACTACTGTACTTACCAAAAGTATTTGGACGGACAGGCCTGAGCAAACAGTGTAGACCCAGATCAGACTCCAAAAAATGCGGCATCTCATCTGGCTCTACACTGTTTGCCACTCATTCAAAAATATTTTAGACACAAAATCCGGCAATAAAATGGACCTGTCCTAGTTTTAAGGTAAGTACGGTAATGATTTAAGGTGTCTGACTACTTAGGGCAAATACGGTAACTAGTGATTGTCATGTACTCATCTTCTGGGTCAATATTATACCCAGCAAACACCATTTCAAGAGTCCCTTGATGCAGGTCTCTTTCTTCCTTCCTTGCTTACTTCAGCAGAGATTTTGGAAATATTGTCTTTTATCACAGTTTGGGGTCAGTCCTGCTTCCCAGGGTTGATGCCGAACTGAAATTACTCTGAAATTATTCATGTTGTTTCCAAAATTTCTTCTGAAGCGTGCATGTTGTAAGATGCCTCCTGTAATACAACAGAACGCAGTCAATACAACATTACTTCATGCATGCATATCAATGAAAACAAAACCAGGCCACACCTTGCCATTTATTGAAACTTAAAGACAATACAAACATATATACAAAAAAAAAAATACATGTAAGTACATATCTGTAGTAGTACTAGTAGTAGTAGTAGTAGTAGTTGCAGCAGCTGTCTTCAGACATTCTGTAGTAGTAGTTGTGTTGTTGTTGTTGTTGTTTGTTGTTGTTGTTGTTGTTCAAGTACAACTACACCAAATACCAACAAAGCGTGTACTACAGCAACTACTACAACTGCAGACTTGAACTTGAAAAATTTTGCAGTTGTAGTCATTGCTGTAGTACGTGCTATATTTGTATTTTTTGTTGCTGTAGTTGTTGTACAACAACAAAAACTGCTGCTGCTGCAGCTGCAGCAGCAGCAGCAGCAGCAACAACAAATACAACAACAACAACAACATTACAACAACAACAACAACAACAACAACAGACCCAGATTCAGTTCTTAGTAAGTTTTACACTTAATGTAATTATGATCTGTCCCACTAGTAGATGGGACTGGATCCAACTGTCCCTTTTGGTAATCTCCCTTCACTTTACTGTTCATCTTAAAAGCAGTGTGCTCCTGGATTGCCCTGCTTTGTCGAACAAGTTTATGTTTAACCACTTCTGTCGTTTTAGAATATATTCGTTCATACTCTGCCTCCTTATCCATTGATATAAGTGAACGTTTCACACGCGCAGAAAGCTTAACACCAGAATTTTCACACTTCTGAATAGTTGATGTTCCAGGGTCATTATTCAGTTTGTGTATAGCAGAATGAGCTCGTCCTTCCATATTTCTAGAAAAATTCACATTTTTTGGAAGCGATACACTAAGTGACCGATTAACTGCCTCACACTTTTGCGTGTCTGTGTAAAGTTTCATTTGCTCTACTGATGCTGTACTGAGTTTCATCTTCAGTATTTCTAAAAGTAAATCCTTGTCACTTTCATCCATATTCAGGTGGTGAATTTTATTTGACGCGAGGAACATGGAACGATTCAACCAGTTGTTACTGACACCTCCATGGCAGATGACAGAGTTCTGTGCACATTTCGAACAGTCACCACTATAGCAGAGCAGAGTCGATTCAAGAACTTTTGGTAAGCATCGTCGCAAAGCTGTCATGTCACCTGCATGTTTCATCATTAGCTCTTTTAAAATCAAACTACATCTAGCTTTCACATCCTGACTGAAGACCTTCTGAGCTTCCTTCTGTTGTTCACGTGTTCTGCCAGGAAACATTTCACGGCTAAAGTTAGCCCTGTTACACTGTCAAAACTGGGACTGCCCTAGGTGAGTGGGGTCTGCAAGACGTTGTACATTCCACATCGGATGAAGGACTTTCAGGGCATGATCTATTCCTTCAGCTGATCTTGCATCACCATCTGTGGTTGCGTACTTCACTAACATGCCTTGGAGGGCTAGCTGTGTTCCAATTTCACGACCCATTTCGTACTCTGAAAGAGGTGCAAAAGCTGATAAATTTACTGTACATTCTGGGTGTCTACCAGGGCACTTCACTTCTATTCCTTTCCCTTTTAACCAGGCACAAGTCCAGCACAGTTTATTCTGGAAGCAAGCCTGAATAATAAACTTCCTGTCTGTCATTGTTTCACAGGCAATACCGATTGCCTGTGATGCATTCTGGCCAGGCTTTTTGCGGCTTGCAATAGTCATTGAATTATATCGTGCGTCGACAGCAATGTTTATCTCTGATGGTTCACACCCCCTCTTCTGATTGATATCTTTAAGCAGTTCCACTTTGTCACTCATATCCCTCTGGTTTAGCTCTGTAACAGCTTTTGCAACATTGTTTGATGTCCTCTGCATGCTGCTTCTCGCAGGGGGAGGTAAGTCCATGTTGGCTATGAGGCGTCGTGCTCCTCTGTTACCCAAAGGTGTATCTTGTAGCCCAATGCCAAGACCCAGGTTTGGTGCTGCTGGATTTGGGCCTGGTCTGTTTGTTGGCACTTCTTTGTAGAGCTTGAATTCTGGAGAAGTGAAGTTACATGTAGCACATTTAAATGTCATCTTCCAGCAAACGCCCCATTTTTTCTCATTGGCAATCTCCATGTGGGCCAGGTCACAGTCAGGCGCGGCCACTCTGTGAAGCAACTGGGCCTTATTCCAGGCTTCGACCATTTTCTCGCTGTCAACCAGTCTCATGCCATCAAAATCTTTAGGCTGTGTTGGGTCTGTCTCGTCCAAATGCAATGTAGTAGCAGTCATACCTTCACAGTCTGGCATGCATCTTGATCTTCCATCATAGGCTGTCTTTGTTACCAGGTAAAACTCTTCTTTACTCATTCTAACTGTTTGTCTAGTAGTTGTTGGCTCAGCATCTTGGTTGGAATCTGTCTGAGGTAGTGAAATACCCTGATTCCAGGGAATGTGGCCCTTCTGGAACTGGCTTTTTCTTCTTTTTCTCTCGCCTTTCATGGTAGTGTTCACTTATGCATATAAAATACTAGAATGTTGAAACTGCTGGTTTTTTACCCTATTTATACTCATTTTTGTTTTCTGTCAACTTAAATGACAGATACCAGTCTGCATAACACAGTATATACAGATTTTGGCACCTTTCTGCTTCCCAAGAGTCATCACTACAGGGGCCTGCCCAGGTGCACTTGTGTATTGGAATGACACTTGGCTGACATTTGAAATGCCACCTGGGACAGGGGACACCTGCAGGTGCTTTTACTTTGTTTGTAAGTAAATAAAGTTATATCATATTCTCTTTGGAAATGAAAAAGCCTGTTTTAGAGACCAAATTCAGTACTTTCAGAATTTTTTTTCTTCTGTTAACTTTCCTTAAATGGCAAAAATTGGTCGAAATTTGACAATTTCTTCATTTTAAGCCTTTAAAATATGCAGAACCATTGTTTTGGTCATAGATTAGAATTGCATCAATAGGAGGCTATCACAGGGTGTTGTATGCTTTTTATTTCATAAAAAAAATCCCCAAAATAAGTGAGATATTGCAAATTTAATGTTTTTCAGAAAAACAAGTTTGGCTTTTGAAAAAGTTCCAAAACTTCATTATGGGTACCTGTGTTTGAAATGCTGTCACAGTCCTGTACTTTAAGAACTTGGTCTAATATTTGCTCTGATGATTGCAGACAAGTGTAGAAACTAGGTAAACAGCATATGGTGTAACTTGGTTTTAAAAAAGAGGTCTGATAGGAACCAGTCCACAATTACCTCCCCTGATTCGTTGTCCAAAATAAGGAAATATAGTCGCACAAATAGTCCCTCACTTGGATGCTGTGTTATGCCAGAGTGACTGAGCAGACTACTTGACTGTGATTCTTTTGATAGATCAACATGTAGGTGTTTTGAAAATTAAGAGTTTGTTTTGTTTCCTTTTGATTTCAGGAAAACAGGTGAAGCTAAGCACACCCCTAAGAAGTGAGCCTAAATGGGCCGTAACTGGTATGAACTGACAGGTGTTTACTTTGACAGACGATAGCAGGAAAAGGAGCTAGTCATGGTCATGTGTAAAGTGGATAAATTTGAAGGTAAGAAATGATGACATAAGCAGAAGAAAGTATGCATCGATTGCAAAGTTGTCAGCAATTTTTTCCCAAGAGGTCTTTGTACGAAAGGTAATGGAAAAATAATTGTGGTCCGAGGCCTAATGCTCAGATATCAGCGGTGCATTTGCTACTTTCGTTTCAACCGGATGTCACGTTGCGCGCGCGCAAGGTATACGTTCTTCTGGAATACCACCGAAAATACTGACAAAATTATTGTGTGTTTTATTCTTACCTTAAAACCTCGCCTACGCCTGATTTTTATTTGTTTTTAGCATGGAAACGTAATATCTGTTAGGTTTAACAGTTGCTGTCACCGGGTGATTGTAAACAAACGCTGAAAACGGAAGTGACGTATTTAAAGGTTCACATTTACAATTTCCGGTTACAAAAAAAAAAAAAAAAAAAAATCAGCCTTAGTATAGCAATTTTTGAATAGAACAGAATACTACCATAAAGCAACCAACTCTCGTTATTGCCGCTGTGCGGCAACAACTCATTGGTTGGTTGCTATTAGTATCTAAAGGAGGGTGCAAATGGGTTCTCTATAAAGCATGACAAAATAAAACTGAGCCGGTGCACGTCAAAACCTACAATAAGGTCTGTGTAACCAGATTAGTGTGTACTTCCACTCAGTATGGCAAGGGTTCTAGTTTATTCCTCTTTAGAATGAGGTTCTTAAAGATACACGCGGTCAGCGAAGACTCTGATAAGTCTGTACGGATGCGCAGGCTAATTTGAATCTTCACTGGTCGCACAAGTCTTATGGTAAGTTAAGTAGAATAAAGAAGGAAAATTATAACCTAAATAACAAAGTGCATTTGAAAACAAAGCATGCAAAAACACAAAAATTGGAGACCAGGGCCCAATTGTTCAAAGCGTCGTTAGCTTAACGAGCTCGTTAAGGGTCATTTCGTTAACTGTTTTAGCGGATTCATTGTACAATATTCTGATATTTTTTGCTAAAAAAATGTGAGTAGCTTTTGCACTGCAAAAGCTACTCACATTTTTTCAGCAAAAAATTTCAGCATATTTGCGTATACTTGATGTAAATTTTAACGAATCGTTAACTAACGACGTCGTTAGCTTTGAACAAGTGGGCCCAGTTTTTATTAAGTCTCGTCATGTATAGCAATGTAGTTTGCGGGGTTGCATACGACCCTCGTCCCATCCCACTCTTAAAACTGGTGATGCAAAAATATGAATTATTCTAGTAAGGCCATAAGATGAGGTATATTCTTCCAGAGGCACTAAAAGAAGAAACGAGCCACACAATATGACAAAATATAACCGTCATATATAAAAGACTTGCAGAAGGAAATTTGACTTCGAATGGTCAGAAGAAACAAACCAACATGCACACAGCGTTGAAACAATGTCGCTTTAATGATTATTAAACTCTTTACATTGAAACATCTTTGATTCGACCTTGTTTCAACGCTGTGTGTTCGCTTGGAACTGGGTGTAGGGTTGATGGAAATGGTGGGGTTAAATTAGTGTTCCTCGATTGAAACTTCACTCTTATCTCCTAAAACAATTTCAGGCAGTAGGACAAATTTGCAAAACAAATGAGCCAGCCCACGACAAATCCTGCATTAAGCCCGTTGTGACCAGCAAAGACTCATAGTAGCTTGTACGGCCAATCTGTATGGCAAAGATTCTCGTTTATCTCTTCTTGGATAGTCCAGCGGCTGTGGAAAGAAAAGGTAAGAGAAAAGTCCAGGGAGTGCCACAATCACAAACCCCAGCCCTTCCCAGACACCAAGAGGAAGAGGAAACCGACAAATCAAAACAAGCCCAAATCGAACAAACGTACGAAAAGCACCAAGATTAGCTCTCTCTTCCCCAAGCAAGAAAACCGCAACGCCAAATGGACAGAAAAACACAAGGAGGAAGCCACATGTGATCAGTGAAGACTCTTATAAGAGGTGTACATGCTGATCTGAGTCTTCGCTGGTCGCACAAGTCTAATTGTAAGTTTTGTTATACGCTTGCTCAAATGAAAGTAAAAACAGAAAGAAAACAGTGCGAGCAGCCATCGAAGCAGTTGAAATAGGAAGTGGAAGACAAGGGAGGATGTGAACCAGTCAGTACCCATCCGTAAAGCCACTATTTGTTTGTAGAATTTTAAACACTTACATGTACCGAATAAATGGATACTATAAAGAAGAAAGAAAAAAGTATCATAAACTTACTGAAAAGACCTAAAGGCAGTAGGACAAACCGTTGATAATTTTAAGTTTTCCGTCGTCGTCCATGTCCAGGAGTTTGAAATGTGTTTTATATGGTGTTTTGTGGAACTTCGGTAACGGTAATCAATACAGTGCAGGATACATTACAGGAAGCTCCCTGAAAGACTTTGTCGTTTTGCAAAAGGGGGGAGGGGGGGGGGCAACTTTCGCAGACAAAAAGTTGAAAGGCTGGCTAATCGGAGCTGGGGGGGATGATCGATTATCGGTTCTGCCATTGCGATCGATAGTCGATTGGTGGTCGCTGAGGATTTGGTCGTGGTTTTGCCTGTCTGTCTGGCCATGACTCTTACCATATGTTGTGCTTTATTGTATGTGCTTGGTCTGGCGGGCCTGAGCGGGCGGTGTGGGCCCGGATGGGGTGCCGCGGGCGCGGCGTTTCGTCGGGGTTTACACTGTTTGTCACTCAGCTATTTTAGACGGAACATTGGGTGGTGTTGTACTTGTTCAGATTTTGGATTAAGTGTGGTAATGAGTTGAGGTTTCTGAATACTAGGGGTGAATGCGGTGAGGTGGGGGAAACAGAGGTTGAATGGTCGATTGTTGGCGAATCTGTGACGATAGTCATTTTTTAGGAAATTTGTCGATCAGTTGGTCGATTGTCCGATTGATTGTGCCAGCCTTAGAAAGTTGCCTTTCTAGTATCAGACCTTTCTAATACGGAAGCTACTCTTAAACAAAAAGAATTCGCACCCACCAGAAACAAATTCTTTTCTTTAAGGGTACTCCCCAAAGAAAACGGTTGTAAATATTTCCACGCCACAGTCATTTCCCTTCAAGACGTAGCCTATTCTTCTTACATCTTACTAATATTTCTTGGGTAGGAATAAAAACAAGAACATATACATGTATCTTTAAAAAAAAAAGAAAAAAAAAAGGAAGCTCCCTTGTTGAGGTTCTCTTTAATACGCAAACAACCTTAATAGACTGAACACGATGATCGACCATAATTGGCTGTTTTGCAAGTTTGCATATATGTGTTAGTACGTTAGTACTGCAAAGTTTTTTTTTTTTTTTTTTTTTTTTAAGAATTAACATAGTGCCAATGTCAGCGGCCTTGTCGGCTTGAATTTAAACACATATCCTATGGAAATCTTCGTTGTTGCTTTTTAATTTATTTTACGAGGCGATTTGTTTTATGTCTTACCTTGTGTTCTTGTGTTTTTCAGTCCTTTTAGCATTGCGATGACCTCGCTTGAAGAAGATAGAGCTAATCTTAGTGCTTTTCGTACGTTTGTTCGATTTGTGCTTGTTTGGTTTGGTTGGTTTCCTCTTGCTCTTGGTGTCTGGGAAGAGCTTGAGATTATGGCACTCCCGGGATTTTTCTCTTATCTGTTTATCCGATTCCATGCTCCACATGTCGAAAACTTCTCTCATTATCGCCAAACCATCGGGGCAATGTGCGCTATAAATGAATGAATGATTCTTGAGAGCAGCAATGAACACATTAAAAATACTGAAAACTAACGACAGTTGGCCATACTAACCAGTCTCGGCTAATTATGCCTCATCAGTGACCCTCATATAACTTCCAAAAAATCAGGAATGTGCTCACAAGCCTGATAAGAACTATGTTTGTTATGAGAATAGGCACTCTTTATCTTCTAGAATGATCCTTTACGAGTGTTTTATTTTCTTCTTCTACTTGCCGTTCCAAGGCGATTCCTCTGTTATAGTTGTCTTTGTGCATCAGTGATTTCATATGTAGCGTTTGTTTTGTCATTATCTGTTCCTCATCTTTCCATCTTTGGGTGCCTCAGGATGGCTGTGCTTCGCGATTATGGCATTTGCTGGTTATCTTCACTTATATTGCTTTAGTGGGTATCGGACAATGCCACGCCGTGGAGCATGCTAACGAAAAGCGCTATAGCGCCGTGAAGCATGACTGGCGTAATATCACTCTCTGGGCTAATTCAGCAGACGACAAATTGATTGTATGTTTCTTATTTTTCAAGAAAACCAGATATGACATTTTATACAAAGTGTCTCCAATGGAGACAATTTGTATGAAATATCAAATCATGTTTTCTCAGAAAAAAAAAAAAATCTATTTCAAAAGATCGTCTGCTGAAATGGATGCTTTACTTTAACATGCATCAGCTGACCTACGATCGTGATTTAAAAACTCTTCTCATTATTGAACGCATTCTCTTTGCATAGAGCGTTTGTCGTGTAACCCATGCCATTTCATTATCGTCTTGAAACTAGTTTTAAAATGCTGTTGATAACTGTTTGTTTGTGTCGCGGTTTTACGGCCCAGTCAACCCAATGTGGTCATGTCGAGCGCGGTCAGTTTACCTAACCACACTTTTACTGGTTAGTCCTCTAAGCGGTTGACCAGTTTTATGCACATTCTTTCCCCAGAAACTGACAACTGCCCTTTTTGAATCAGCGGAAGAGAGAGAATGACCGCAGAGAATATTTCATGATCAAATCTCCACGACAGAATGTTGCCGACCTCGGTGGGGCTCGAACCCGCGACATCCTGGTCTCCAGTCGGACGCGCATCCAACTGAGCCACCGAGGCCGACAATGTTTATGAGTCAATAAAGCATGAACATCATAGCTTGTAATGGGTAATGGATCAACTTTGATAAGTAATAAGAAATCTATCAAAGCATCCATGTATTCTAGCCAGACACTGTGTTGTATATGAAATTGCTGCCACGGTGTTTACCTTAAAATGCTAATCTCAGCTGGATTAGACGATGTTTTGATTTTTTTTGTTTTGTAGTTTTCATAATCAATAATGTTTTACGTTCCATTTGAGTCATTTGCTTAACAAACGACTCACATGGCATGCCAAGTCTTATTTTCACTGCCAAAAAAAAAGCAAAAAAAAAAAAAAAAAAAAAAAAAAAAATATATCGACTACAATTTTCATTAGCGCTTTCAGGGTTTTAAAAGCAAAATGTTATTATAAGCCTGTTCATGGCATTGCGGCTCTAGATATTCGAAGTTCTTCATTTACAAATAAAAAAGGCCGAAGTGCAACAGGATAAATGTTGAATGAAGGTCTGGATCAAACTGAGCTCATGACTATTCTGGACAAATCCTCTCTTTTCACAGCACCAACATACTCACAGTTATTGAGATTTATATTTTTGCTCATTTGTATCTAATTATCTAATTAATCATTCTGAGGAACCAACAACGTCATTGGTTCTTATTAATAACTTTAAAGAGTGTTTAAAAAGTGCCATTCTGTTACTAATTTTTGACTGAATCCCTATTAGAAATAATGGTGGTGACCCGATTCAGTGAGGGAAGAGTTCATTTCAGAAACTCAGGGGTCGAGGTCAGTAAAATTATTGGGCGGCTTAAGTCAGTTTGCTGTTTTCCTGTGTTCTTGCATCAGATCGCCATTGAGTCCTTTGCTTTGTTTCCATAGCGTGTTTTGATTATATGTGTTTCACTTTGATGTTTCACAGATATATATATATATATATATATATATATATATATATATATATATATATATATATATATATATATATATATATATATATATATATGAAAATCATAACGTCCGATAATGCCAATTATAATGATCTTTTGTGTGCTTCTACCGCGGTTTCACTGGAAAAAGATTTTCAATAAGACATGTTGAATGCCATAAAAACAAAACGTAATAGGCCGCTGTCCAGCTATGGTTTACCTCCTCCCCCACACAGGGGGAATTTCGCAGACCATATTTTTCTTAAAGCCTATTATCTTGCAAGTATTTTGCAGCAAGCTAGCTATCTGGCGATGGGGGTGTTACCGAGTAACAGCCTGTTACATTCATTGCCCCTACAAAATGTATAATACCACGGGAAATTACTAAACCTATGAGAATTGGAGCAAAACTATGTTCAAACTAAATATATGAAGCCAAATAACAGTCCACTAGCTACAAAATGTGATGTTTGAAACTTCTTTTTGGCCTTACATTGCGTTACGCACATTATCTTTTCTAATGTACCCTTTAAAAATAAGTATTTGAACTCATATAGTTCACATTCATAAATTGTTCTTTGCCTATGTGACCTTAAGATTGTAATTTCTGATAAGGCATTTAAATATTCTTTCCAAAGCTACAAAAAATATTTATCTAGCTTTTATACTTTGTAAGTCATTACCCCACTGTGAAAAATAACATTGAAAAAAAAAATCATTTTCATATAATATCACATCAAATGCAGCTTAGAAGTTGTACAAATAAAGTGAATTCTAATTTTAGGATTATATCTTAGTAATATGAGATACAAAGGTGCATTAAAATATGTCTCTGCCTATAGTAAAATAGGTAACATATAAAATATCTTCATACTGTGGGGTTTGGTGGTTTTCTGTATGGTAATCTTCATCAGTATTTAGTGCATCTGTTTTGTATCATTTAGAAGTTTTCGTAAGCGTTCCAGAAACTGCAAATGTTATGCCGATGTTCTCTATCAGTTATAACATACATTTTCTACTGTTAACAGTAAAGTTGCAATCTGCAGCTAGGTCACTTTTAAATAAAATACTGAATACTCTCCTGAACGTTTCAATTTATGGCAAACGCCCATAATTTCTTTATATCTCAATAACATGTCTACAGATGAGTTATATGTCAGACCCTCATATGACTTTGCTTAACAATTTATCTGTGATAACATATATAATACCTCAATGTCTTAATTTTAAGGGATCTTTCTCTTTGTAAAGGTCTTTACCAATACTGTTATCCCTTTAATTCATACTCGGTTTTAAAATATTTCAGAATAAAAGGATAAAAATGACACTTTCACCTTATTTATTTTGTGACATTATCAGATGTGTTACGTACATAATTTATTTATTTGGGGGCTAGTAAACAATGTATATCAATTCAAAAAATTTATTGATATAGTAAGAATGTCCAAATTATAGCTTGCTACACTAATTTTTGTCTATTATTTTTATTTATGACCTTCAGTTCTTTTTAAAAACATGGCGCTTATGCAGTTGACCACAAAGTCTTTCTGTTACATGTTTAATCTATGTAACAAAATATTATTTCTAATTAAACAATATTGGTACAAGCATTGTCTCATGCCAAGAAGTGCATGTATTTAATACCAGAATCGCATTTACATGTAGTCCTGATCAAAACAAAATGTTTATCACTATCATAAGCTGCCGCAGGATATATAGAGCCTGTGAATACAGCGATGACTGGTCAATGTCTTCCCTGTGCGCTCAATGAATAGCAAAGGACCTCAGCTTTCTTCATGCAGACAGCAAAGACTTAACAGACTGAGTGGACAACAGGCTTATCTGAGTCTTCGCCAGGTCCGCAAGCCAATTGTTAGTTATGACAAACCGCGGCTTAAAAACATTAGGATTTAACAAAGTTAATCATTTGACACCTTGCCTTACAGTAATAGGATTTCTCCCAAACAAACAGTGATACTTTATCACTTAAATATACAGAATATATTAATCATTAAAGATAAGTATGTAACATTAGGAAAATTTAGAAGCATACATATTACAATGGAATTAAGTATATATTAAAATAATTCAGTGCTTTAATACCTTTAAGAGATTTAAAAAAGTATGTTACTTGATTTTTATCTGTTTCATGCATATATCTGACATTTTCCTATTATAACATAAACTACCGAGGCCTAGCTAAAACGCATTAACAAAAAATAAGATCAATATTGTTGGATATAATTAGTCAGCATATATATGACTTTGAAATAAACTCTACGAAAGGATCTAGAAAAGCTATTCTTAGTGTCAGAAAATGCATTCTGAGCAGCAGAAGTTGTACTCTAGGCACGTGAGTCTGTCTCAAATATGTAGATTTGAAGACTGATCAGTCTCTGGGCAGAAGGGATACGGCCTTAAAGAACATGGGACTTCAATAATAGTAATGAAAAATCGTTTTGTCTTCTTTCGGTAGGGTCTGTCTTTAGAAGCACAATAACAGTTGTTAAAGTCTAAATGGAGCTATGCAAGGAGTGATTAAGAATAGCAGTTACATATGTGTAACATAAGTTACCAGACATATTAGACATATTAGGTAAATGATAATGTCTGTTAGTGGCATTTTATACTGGCAGTAAACTATTCACCTTAACAGAATCATTTACCATCAGAAGGTACTAGGTCATTGTCATTTCTGAAATTGCAGTGGAAATAAAAGGTGACAATAAAGTACCTTATGGTATCTTGGCATCAAAATAATCAAGAAATATATGGTATATCAGGGGTAGGGACAGAATAAGTCTTTCTTTTATTTTTTATCTCATTATAGTTTCTTGGCAGCTAAATATAATTCAGACTCTGGTGTAAGCCATATAAGGCTCAGAGATACAACCAATCCTGTCAGTTATTTTATAATATCACAATTCTGACAATTAAGTACATCTTTTGAAGGCTCATTATAAAGTACCAAAGAGAATGGAAATTGTTAAGCTTAATATTGTTGCGTGTTATTCTTATTACTTCTCATTAATAAGTTATAACAAGACTTTTTATTTATAATCTTATATCAAAAATCCTTTTCTTATCACTATATGGATGATAAACAATATTAATCATTTAATGTGTTTGTCATCAGATTTTATTATGTATGACTGACTAATATGTGTTGTGTTTACATGGTATTTTACAACAGGCAGATTTCGTTAAAGCAAACTGTCTTCCAGCCAGCATAAAACTGTTTTATTTTATACACTGTGGTAACAGAGAAGTGCCAGAGTGTGCATGCAGTATATTTGGCTGCATCTTAGAGATGACTTAAAATTGCAGTGTAGTGTTGATATATGTGTGATGTTATTATTAATAAGATTACTACGGCATTTGTATGCAAACTCAAATAATGAAATAGTTCTCCTTGAATAATGTGTGCCCCCAGACTGTTTGTTTTCACTTTATTTATGCTTTTAAGTAGATATTAGGGAAGTATATAGTATTTTCATTGATGGCGCTTTACTGAAGAGAATTCGCCTGCAAACTCTGTCTATAGGAAACAGTGTTCTGATATCACAACACTTAAACGGACATGTAACGTGTGTAACAGTATTAAGTGTGCGATATTTCTGGAATTCTAGATGGATTATAGTTTAGAGAATCAGCTTTATGCATAGAACATAAGCAATAAAGAGCTCATTTCATGTAAGTATTATGAACAAGGGGATATTTCTGTATTTGTTATCGGGTGCATGTTACTACTTTTAAGATAATGTTTTCATTCACTTAATTCACCAAACTATAAAGGTGTCTGAGCAATAATTTACTATATTTCTTATTAAAAGAATTATAGAGCCGACTTTCCTTCACCTTTGTGTACAAAGTATCAACAGCCATTTTAAACAAAGTAGATAAAGCATCACTTAAAAAGTAACTTATATAACATTAAGAACTTATATAAAAAAAAACAACATTTATTCAAAGTATATAATGCATTTAACCAATCATAATAGTTAAGTACATTGTACTAAATGCAACCCCAGCAAATAAGATGTGAAGAAGTTTGAAATAAAAATACTTTTCAGAAAAAGAAGTTTAGAATGTATAAAGTAACTATCATTCTATTTGTCATTTGCTTAATCGAGCAAATTTGTTTTTATGTCCTGACGTACAAAGTAGGACAAATAGTGTTAAGCTATTGTAAAACTGCATTAGGTTAAATTTTTAGTCACTAACTAGTCATCATCGTCCAAAACGTTTTGTCAGGAAGCATATATATGAGGTTTATGACTTTTAGTAACGTATGTAACAGTTATAAAACAAGTCGTTGACAGCTTAACATATTGAGATGTCTGTCTCTATAAAACAACATGCTTTGGTGGCAAATAGCGTGCTTGTAAGCAAGAATATATTTAGTACTTACACCAAGTAATTTCCATTGTTTTGAGGATAACGTTGGTAACATGGCTGTTACACGAAACGCCCCCATCGCCGGAGGGCTAACATGTGTCATTTTGTTTTTGATATAATGTAGTTTCAGAAAATCATAGTTTACAAAATTCCTCCTGGGGCGAGGAGGGTCCACAAGGGGGTCTATGGCCAGCCCAAGGTTTTAACATCATAAGTAAAGTAAAATTTTAGAGATAACAAGTGTTTCCCGTTTTTGAAAACCATGCTGGTATCACTCCCTCTAAATTAATGAACCAGCCCTACTCAGTTCTGTTTTCAGGCTGTTAATGTTTCACCTTTACCCGTCGTAAAGTTGTATATTCTGAGTATATCTTGTAAAACGGGAAAATGTACTTATTGGGGGAAAATGTTATTTGCACATGTGTCAGTGTGTGCACGGACTGGAAGCATTCTTGTAATGGGTTCGCGAATTTGCTGATTATGCTCTGTGACTCATCTACGCATACAGTTGCCGGTTCCTCCTATATATTTATTCCCGCAGCCTCTGCACTACATTACGTAGATCAGTTTTTAACATCATATGACACGTTTTCTTATATTTTAAAATTTATTCCACAGGTAAATGCAAATGAATTTCCCTCTAAGAGCTAAGTGCAGAGGCCGCCAAAATATTACATTTTAACCGTTTTACAAGTTGTACTCTGAGACGGGTTAAAAAGAAATTTTCCTCCTTTGACGGCAGCGCCTAGCCCTTCAGAGTCAGGAGACAACCACTACACCGCTTGTTAAAAAAAAAAAAAAAAACAGTTTTATGGAACAGTATAATTATGCTTGATTTCTCTGAATGACCCGTGGGATAGGGTTTATTTTAGGTGCGGTAGGGAAGTTATTATATGCAAGGAGCTCTCTGAATCCACAGGATACTGAAGTGTTTGGAAATATCATTATGATTTAAGATTTAAACAAACCTTAAATTTTGGATAGTCGTTTGGCCATTTGTTTGGGAAAGAAACTGTTCTTTTGGCTTTCTGTATTATTTTGATTATGGTGTCATTGCTTTAAGTGCGTTCTTCTTTCCCTTTGGTGTCCTGGACGGAGAGTGTTAGGTTATTGTATCAAATCCTAATCATTGCCTTCCTTTCTATTCAAAAACTACTTTGCTAGTAATGCCAAGAAAGCATGGACATTTCTTAAATTTTAAGTGTGTGTGTGTGTGTGTGTGTGTGTGTGTGTGTGTGTGAGTTTGTGTGTGTCCACTGCTCACTTAGAATCTAATGTCAGTCTGGTGGTTTGGCAGACTAACTTAGATCCAGATGTAAGTCGTCTTCTCATTCAACATTCCTCAGTCAACGTTAATTGTGATAGACGATTTCATATGTTGTAATATATATTTGTTCTCTAAAGAAGACATTGATTCAATTACACACGTGCAGGCAAGAATGTTTTGTCTGTTTGCAATCGCGAGTGTGCTGATTTTTATCTATAATTAGAAAATGAACGCACCATACTCTATGTAAAGAACCCTAACACAGAAGTAACTGTCTCACTTTTGAAATATGGGCTGTTTTGAAATAATGTCTCCTCGATGGATGAAATTCTTTCTTTTAAGAGGAACTCTCTTTGTGTAAAGATGCCAAATACTAGGGCAGCTACATGAACCAATTGCTATATAAAATCAATTATCTCAGCATGGATTGTGTTATTCATTCAGAATTTCGACCAGGCATGTTGATGGCATTAATTTAATTATTTAGGCATTAGTATGGGACCGCTAAAATTAATTCGCCTCGCAAATTTGTACTATGCTTTGTATTTTAGCTGTTTCCTTACAAATCTTAAAATTTATACAATCTATATTTTTTTCTTAAAATCCTTTTGATCATTATGTTATGCACAGTAGCATTTCCCACTTATTTTTAGATAACAAGTTTTAAAGTGCTTTAAACCCCGCGGTGGTTTATTCAACTTACCGTTCTAAAGCGGTGGTCCCCGTGTTAGTCTTACTCTTTGTTGCTTTGTGATTTATTCTACGAGGCGATTTGTTTTAAGTCTTGCCTTGTGTTGTTTTGATCTTGTGTTTTTCAGTCCTTTTAACAATGCGATTACCTCGCTTGTGGAAAATGATAATCTTAGTGCTTTTCGTATGTTTGTTCGATTTGCGCTTGTTTGGTTTTGTCTGTTTCCTCTTCCTCTTGGTGTCTGGGAAGGCTTGCGGCTTATGAATGTAGCACTCCCTGGACTTTCTCTTTCCTTTTAAGCATCTATCAGTGTATTTTGTCTTGTAACAAAAGAGAAAAAATATTAAATCACAAAGAGCAGATTTGTTTCGCTACTTAACATCTGGAGAGAAAAAAAGTGAGACTATCAGCGTAGAATATATTATCGAATTTTTCCAGACGGTTTGAACATTATGACCATTTTTAAACTAGAACAGTGTTTTCGGAGGAAAACGTATGTCCCCATCAGTTTAAACAGACATATTGTTAAAATAGATTGTATCTATAATAAACTCAAGGTCTGTAAGTTTGGTCAAAATTCATCCATTCCTCAATGAGATAGGGTGCTGCCAAGCCATTTTATAAAATCATAGCCCTTGTGTAACCTTGAAAATTGGAGCAAGGTTACAAAAATCTAATCAGTTATTGTCTCTGTCTCAACAATATAGCTGTGCAAGTTTGGTCAAAATGCATCCATTCATTCAGCAGATAGCGTGCAGACAAGCCATTATCCAACAATCTGAGCCGTCCTGCGACCTTTATAATGGGGTCAAGATCACAAAAAAATTTAGTTATTTTCCATGCCACAACAATTTTACTGTGCAGGATTAGTTAAAATCCATCCATTTCTTCAAGAGATACAGTGCAGACAAGCCATTTTCCAACAATCTTAGCCCTAATCTGACCTTGAAAATGGAGTCAAGGTCACAAAAATCTAATCAGTTCTTTTCCATGTCCCAAAAATATAGCTGTGCAAGTCTGGTCGAAATCTACTCATTCCTTCAGGAGACAAGGTGCAGACAAGCCATTTTACACCAATCTAAGCCTTAGTGTGACCTTGAAAATGGGGTCAAGGTCGTCAAAATCTAATCAGTTCTTTTACATGTCCCAGCATTGTAGATGTGCAAGTTTGGTCAAAATCTATTCATTCCTACAAGAGATTGGGTGTAGACAAGCCATTTTCCAACAAATCTAAGCCCTCCTGTGACCTTGAAAATAGGGTAAAGGTCACCAAAATCTAAAGAGTTCTTTTACATGTCCCAGCATTGTAGATGTGCAAGTTCGGTCAAAATCTGTTCATTCCTTCAAGAGATAGGGTTCGGACAAGCCATTTTCCAACAATCTAAGCTTTCCTGTGACCTTGAAAAAGGGGTTAAGGTCACCAAATCTAGTCAGTTCTTTAACATGTCCCAGCATTGTAGATATGCAAGTTTGATCAAAATCTATTCATTCCTACAAAAGATTGGGTGCGGACACGCCATTTTCCAACAGTCTCAGCCCTCCTGTGACCTTGAAAATGGAGTCAAGGTCACCAAAATCTAATCAGTTCTTTTACATGTCCCAGCAATATAGATGTGCAAGTTTGGTTAAAATCTATTCATTCCTTCAAAAGATATGGGGCGAACAAGCCATTTTCCAACAATCTAAGCCCTCCTGTGACCTTGAAAATGGGGTCAAGGCACCAAAATCTAAATAGCATTTCTCCTCCTCCCAATGATATATTTATGTAAGTTTGGCTAAAATATGTCCATTCAATAAGGAGATAGAGTGTGGATAAGAGACTACGCCGACGGGATCCGCACTAAAACAATATGTCCCCCACTTACAATCTTGGACCTTTCACTGTAATGGTGAGCTCCTTGTAAGGCTTGCCAGGTGCTAGTTGATAAACCACTTCAGTCTTTTTTATGCTGATTGTGAGGCCATAGTTGTCGCAGGAGTCAGATACTTGATCTACACCTTTTTGCATCTTCTCTTCTGTTGGAGCACCTTTAGCCATGTCATCGGCAAAGAGGAACTCGTCTAGCACCTCTGTCTGCACCTTGAATTTGGCTTGCAACCTTCTTAGGTTGAAAAGCTTCCCATCAAAACGATACCTAATAGGTATACCATTGTCACCATCCTGGAACGCAGCTGTAAGCATGGCAGAGAACATCATGCTGAACAGAGTTGGGGCTAGTACACAGCCTTGCTTGACACCATTTGTCACAGGGAATGGATCTGAAAACTCACCATCATTTTGGACCCATGCAAACATACCAGCGTGGAACTGCCTCACCATTGCTATGAACTTGGTCTGACAGCCAAACTTCGCCATAATTTTCCAAAGACCCTCACGACTGACTATATCAAATGCTTTGGTAAGGTCAACAAAGATCATGTAGAGGTCTATGTTCTGTTCCTGGAGTTTGTCTTGAAGCTGCCTTGCTGCGAAGATCATGTCAAATGTTCCTCTGTCCTTTCTGAATCCACACTGGCTTTCTGGTAGAAGCCCAGACTGTTCAAGGTGATCATTCAGTCGGTTAAGTAGAAATCTTGCAAGGACCTTCCCAGCAATTGACAATAAAGAGATGCCACGATGATTATCACACAACTGAGGATTCCCTTTCCGTTTGAATAAATGGATAATTGACGCATTCTTGAATTCTTGAGGGATGGCTTTTTTTCTCCACATAATGTGAAATAACTCATCTTTGCAACTGGAGTTCCTCCTGCTTTGTAGGTCTCAGCAGATATTGCATCTGATCCTGGAGCCTTGCCAGATGACAGAAGTTTTATTGCTTTCACTGTTTCAGCGACGGTTGGGAATTCGTCCATTTGCAGATTACATTCCACCTGTGGTAGTCTATTGATAGCATCATCATTGATAGATGATGGTCGATTAAGAACACTATCAAAGTGCTTAGCCCATCTTTTCAAGATAGCCTCATTGTCAGTCAGAAGACTAATTCCATCTGCATTGAGAAGAGGGGGGTTGCTGAGCTCTGGGGACCATAAACTGTCTTCAGCGCATCAAAGAACTTCTTCATATCCTTTCTGTCTACAAAGGACTGGATTTCATCAGCCTTATTGCTCAGCCAGGAGTCTTGTATATCCCTGAGCCTAGTCTGAACTGTCTTGCATATATTTGAATATGCCGCCTTATTGGATACTGAGCTGGTATCACTAAGATATGCCTTGTGTTTTTGGTGTTTCTCTTCAAGGAGTCCCTGGATTTCTTCGTCATTCTCATCAAACCAGTCTTGGTGTTTGCGAGATACTGGTCCTAGGGAATCAATTGCTGAAAAGTGGACGGTGTCTCTGAAGACTATTAAGATATGCAAGACTCCTGGCTGAGCAGTAAGACTGATGAAATCCAGTCTTTTGCAGACAGAAAATATATGAAGAAGTTCCTTGATGCACTTTGGGCATCATCTATCAATGATGACGATATCAACAGACTACCAATGGTGGAATGTAATCTGCTGCTTGACGAATTCCCAACCGTCGCTGAAACAGTGAAAGCGATAAAACTTCTGCCATCTAGCAAGGCTCCAAGATCAGTTGCAATACCTGCTGAGATCTACAAAGCAGGAGGAACCCCAGTTGTAAAGAAGATGACAGAGTTATTTCACATTATGTGGAGAAAAGAAACCATCCCTCAAGAATTTAAGGATGCGACAATTATCCACCTAATCTGCAGTTATGTGATAATCATCGCGGCATCTCTTTATTGTCAATTGCTGGAAAGGTTCTTGCAAGAGTTCTTCTTAACAGACTGATTGAACACCTTGAACAGTCTGGGCTTCTACCAGAAAGCCAGTGTGGATTTAGAAAGAACAGGGGAACAACTGACATGATCTTCACAGCCAGGCAGGTTCAAGAAAAATGCCAGGAACAGAACATGGACCTCTACATGACCTTTGTTGATCTTACCAAAGCATTTGCTACAGTCAGTCGTGATTATGGCTAAGTTTGGCTGTCAGACCAAGTTCATAGCAATGGTGAGGCAGTTCCACGATGATATGCTTGCACGGATCCAAAATGATGGTGAGTTTTCAGATCCATTCCCTGTGACAAATGGTGCCAAGCAACGCTGTGTACTAGCCCCAGCTCTGTTCAGCATGATGTTCTATGTCATGCTCACAGCTGCTTTCCAGGATGGTGACAATGGTATACCTATTAGGTATCCCCTTGATGGGAAGCTCTTCAACCTAAGGTTGCAAGTCAAATCCAAGGTGCAGACAGAGGTGCTAGACGAGTTCCTCTTTGCTGATGACATGGCTAAGGGTGCTCCAACAGAAGAGAAGATGCAAAAAAGGTGTAGATCAAGTATCTGACTCCTGTGACAGCTATTACCTTTCAATCAGCATCAAAAAGACCGAGGTGGTTTATCAACAAGCACCTGGCAAGCCTTACAAGGAACCCACCATTACAGTGAAAGGTCAAAGATTGCAAGTGGTAGACAAGTTCACCTGCCTTGGAAGCACATTGTCAAGAATTGTGCACATTGATGATGAGGTCAATGCCAGGATTGCCAAAGCTAGTGCAGCATTTGGCCGACTACATGGTAGTGTTTGGGGTCGAAGTGGAATCAGGCTTGACACTAATCTGAAAGTCTATAAAGCTGTGGTGCTGCCAACACTATTGTATGCACGCGAAACGTGGACAGTTTACTAACGGCATGCCAAAAGACTGAACAACTTCCA
>CAXHKG010000247.1:0-23117 GCA_964016985.1 Anodontia alba
ATATATATATATATATATATATATATATATATATATATATATATATATATATATATATATATGTATGTATGTATGTATGTATGTATGCGATGTATTTAAAGTGCATGCAGTGGCCACATAAAGTAAATACGTGGACTCAGGAACTGATGCAATAAGATACACACTTAGTTCTATACATCAAAGGGAAAGACAGTCAAACAGAATTAACAATTACAAAAATAAATAAATAAATAAATAAAAATAAAAAATAATAGATGGCAAGCACAGTTGGGAGCCCTTTCCCAAGAAGGTGGCAACTATGTTACCCAAACTGAATTGAATATATCTTTAACTCAAATAATTGTTAAAGCAAAACCTGCCATGTTCAAATGGAGACGAACAAACGCGGATAGTAAACAGCACGAGAAGCTGCAACAGATACACCGTTAGGGTTCGGCAAATAACTTTGAATTTGGACACGAGGTAGGGGCCTTAAACCTGGTTTCACGTACGCCCAACCTCTTCATAATTCCTTTGCAGATCATAATGCATACACGTAAAACTGATCAATCCGCGTAGGGAATTTTTACCTCAGCAAAAAATCAAGACAGAAACACATATAAATGAATCAATTTTCAGCAATATGATGAAACACATATAAAGGTTACATACTGAAAAGTAAGCAAAAACAGCCACTAGTAAAAACACAATTAAATTTTGTCTTGGACTTGGCTTCTTCCTCTTGGGTTCTGGTAAGGGCTGCGGCTTGTGATTGTGGCACTCCCTGGACTTTTCTTTTACCTTTTTTACATTAAGTTCGACATGTAGTTGCATACAAATGGTATTGAACTGATGGGGGTATGGTAAAACACATCTAAAGTCTGGCAAAATACCGTATTCGACCTAATTACCGCACTGTGCGCTTAGGTTTTTCAAACTTACAGGACACACTCATTTGTGGTCAAATATGTATCTATCTACTCTTACGACATGATAGCCGTAACAAAGGAATGAAGCATAGCTGAAAAAATATTCCGTCTTTCCTGGAATCGAACCCGGTCCTCCCGGTTAAAAATCCAATGCTGTAACCACTGAGCCAAAGAGTCCACTCCTTGACGCAGTTGTCAGAGATTGAATATATACTTTGAAGCTATGCGTAATCTGCCAAGGCAGATAATCGAAGGTAGGAGTGCTCGTTCGTAACACTCCCCCCTTTTCAAGGAACTCATCATTTATGATGACGTGAAGCCATTTACGGCGTATAAAGTCCTATCCCGACGAGCCCCCATCTTCCGACATGATAGCCGTAACAAAGGAATGAAGCATAGCTGAAAAAAAATCTCACGCCTGCCGTGGGAATCGAACCCGGTCCTCCCGGTTAAAATCTAATGCTCTAACCACTGAGCCAAAGAGTCGACTCCCTGAAGCAGTTGTCAGAGATCGAATATATACTTAGAAGCTATGCGTAATCTGCCAAGGCAGATAATCGAAGGTAGGAGTGCTCGTTCGTAACACTACTAAGGATACACTATAGAAAGATCAGAAAAGGACTTATTTAATGACGACTGCGATTTTTTCTGACTTTCTTTACAAAGGCATATGTTGTGGATATTCATTTGAATTGCATCGACTTGTCGATGCAATTCAAATGAGTACCCACAACATATGCTTTTCGATGCAATTCAAATGAGTACCCACAACATATGCCTTTGAAAAGAAGTAAAGAAAAAAGTACACTGGTTGTAATCTGAAGACTACGGAATATCTTGACTGTGCGCTAATAGGGGTATGTGCGGTAATTAGCTCGAATACGGTAGCTCAATTATAATAACACTATCCGTGCTTTCTTAACATAGTAAATGACTTTACTATAACATGCGCGCCTCGATGTGAGAAAGTGTGAGGCCGGAGACTCAAATAAGCCTGCGCATCAGCGCAGACTGATCAGAGTCTTTCTTGTCCGCATGCAAAAACTGTATTTTTGGCTATCCAAAATGCACCCTTGATTGAAGATTCTGATCAGACTGTGCGAAGGCGTTCAAGTCCGAATGTACGTCGCCGAACGTGGTAGCTTATGTAAAAAACGAATGCTACTGATTACACGGTTCACCAATATTTTAAATTTACACCGGACTCGAATTTAGCATTATAATTATTCCAGTTATGCAACAGGATTATTTATGCTTACCTAAATTCTCATTTGATTGACAGAATTACACAAAATTATATTCGCATAAATGATTCAGAATCACGTTTATTTAAATCAATCAAAAAATAACATGCTGTACCGAGCAACACTGATTATATAATTTTAACAAGATGCAATCTTGAGGCTGGAAAAAGTAGTAAACAAAGCTATTGAAAGCTTGATGACAAGTAATTAGTTGCCCAACTGAATCGAGTACGAATACGTGCAGATCAAATTAGCACTAGAAGTATGGATTTGATTTTGTAGCGCATAAAAGTATGTTGTACTCGATAAATGTCATCCGAAGCATTCTAAGGCCGTACCGCATTCGTTTGTTAGAAATGAATACCGCATTCGTTAGTTCAGAAATGAATATAGATTTATCGTTGTTGAAGACATTGCATTTATAGTGAAATAATCGAATATAAATAAATGAAGAAAAAAAAAAAAAAAAAAAAAAAAAAAGACAATTTATATAGTCTGGGTTAGGGTAAAGACCTGGAGATATTCTGTGTAAAGGCCGAAATATAATATATGTGGTGTTTCAAGTTTATAACTGTGTATATTATTTAAAGGATTGAGTAATTAATTACAGTATTTGAATAACAAATAGATCATTTAAACAAAATATTGGTATAAATATATACTGAAAGGAAAAAGAAACGCAGGGTAAATTTTATTCCTAAATTTCATTCAAGTTTGAAAAAGTTTGTTAAATATTTTACTATCATTACAAAACGGTACATGTATGGAACAAAAGTTCCAAATTTCATTGGTTTGTGATTAACAAGTCTCGAGTTATTGAAGTTCATTGGTAGCTACCCCACAAATCTTGAAATCAAAATCAAACTGAAAATCAATATCGGGTGTGCCCCCTCTTGCTGCCATTGCGGCCCTAATTCTCCTTTGGACAGAGTTAACCAAAGCATTGACAGTTCACATCGGGATGTTATTCCATTCATCGATCAACGCATTCCTTAGTTGTGCGAGAGTTGCGGGGGGGGGGGGGGGGGGGGGGGAGGTGGGATTTCGGCGCTTCCTAACCCTTCTGTCCAGCTCATCCTACATGTGCTCTATTGGGGTCAAATCTGGACTGTACGGTGGCCATGCTAGTGGTGCGATGTTATTGTTTGCCAGGAAAGCCTGACAAACTCGGGGAACATGTGGTCGGGCATTGTCCTGCTGCAGAATCAGATTACGTTGTTGCACAAGCGGGACTGCAACAGGACGCAAGATCTCATCCCTATACCTTACTGCGGTCATATTGCCCGCAACAATAATCAACTGTGATTTTATTCCATCGAGCAATGCCTCCCCAGACCATAACGGAGCCACCCCGAAACCGATCCCGTTCGACAACACAGGCGTCGGCAAAGCGTTCTCCGCGACGTCGGTACACACGACGTCGACCATCTGCGCGATAGTGAACCTAGACTCGTCCGTAAAAAGAACTCGTCTCCACTGCCTCATCGGAAATAGCCTGGGCGCATGCGCCGTCAACCACGCCATACGACGCAATCTACGGGCCTGGGTCAGAGGCAGAACAACGTATGGACGACGAGCTCGAAGACCAATCTCACGCAATCGACTTCCAACAGTCTTCGGAGAAATTTGTCGATTATGCGTACCTACTGTATAAAGGGCAGTTGCGGTAGCTATGAGATGACGATTCCGCAAATGTGCCGGACGGATTGTCCTGTCTTGACGTCGCGACATCACGCGTGGACGCCCAGACCGCGGTCGGTCTGTTAAATGCCCTGTCTCCCTTAAACGTCTAACAAGACGTTCAATTGTTGAGACGATAACCCCAAAATGATTGGCAACTTGCTGTTGCCTCTGACTCTGCATCAGCAACGCAATTGCCCTACCCCTCTGAACATCAGTCAATCGTACCATGATTGAAAAAAAGTTCAAAGTAGCGTAAAAATGAAAAGAAAAATCGGTAAAAGAATCGAAGAGCGTTGTGTATCGTTGAAGTGTACCAAATGGTGTGAGGAAATCTTGTGCTGAAGGTTTAAACATGCTTGTTTTGCACGAAATTTTGGCTTTCTGAATTGTCCATGCAATGCACTGTGTAGTGCACGGTTGAATGATTTCACACACTGGGTATATAGCACATCGACCAAAGACTCGTACACCCGCGGTTCACATTCACAGGATAATCTGTAAAAGTGTATGGCTATTGTAAACACTGTAAAAAATGGTTAAAATAAGAAGGAAAAAAACTCTACCCTGCGTTTCTTTTTCCTTTCAGTATATTAACCATTCATAAATGTAACTTGTGAGCCATTTTTCAGAGCCGGTATTATGTCATGGAGAGAACATATGTACACATATGATTTTCGAATTTGTTCTACAAAATGGGTATTATACATTTGATACCTTGGAACTGAATTTACAGAAACTTTAATAGAGCATCTATGGAAGAAGAAACTGACAAAAGTACATACCCAAATAGAACGGGCTAACATACCAACAAACAAAACAAACCAATGTAAAATGACACAGCCTATACCTGGAACGAAACAACACTTTGTCAAATGGAACAGCCCATAAACTAAATATAGGTTCGGGCCTCAGACTCAATGACGGCCTCTTCGTAAAACTTTAACCAGTGGGTTAGGGCTTGACGATATGTCTTTGGCTTGGCCCGCCGTGGTTCAACTACTGGTTTTCATTTACTCTAGCATACAGTAGAATTAGCCATGAGTACTCGTTTTTGTTTATTATAGTGATTAATTTGATTTTTATGTTTTCGCTTTGATGCATTGACTGAGTTGGGAGCCTTTATGCGAACCGAATTTTTATGTATTTCTGTATTAAGAGTAGCATCGGGATCCAGGGTGAAGTTAGCTAGCTGTAAAAGTGCTTTAAACCCCCCCCCCCCCACCCCCGGTGGTTTACTCTGCTGACCGTTTAAAGGCGGTGGTCCCGTGTTAGTCTTACTCTTTGTTGCTTTGTGGTTTATTCTACGAGGCGATTTGTTGTATGTCTTACCATGTGTCATTTTGTTCTTGTGTTTTTCAGTCCTTTTAGTATTGCGATTACCTCGCCTGGGGAAGAGAGAGCTAATCTTAGTGTTTTTCGTACGTTTGTTCGATTTGTGCTTGTTTGTATTTGTCGGTTTCCTCTTCTTCTTGGTGTCCGGGAAGGGCTGCGGTTTGTGATTGTGGCACTCCCTGGACTTTTCTCTTACCTTTTTTTGTCCAGGATACGCCATAAACACAAATACCTAAACGCAGTCTTCTCGATAAGCCAAAAGAAGGACACCTGAGGACATATAATGACAAAACAAACGCCACATTAGAAACCAGTAACTGTAACAAAGGACCCTTGGAACTTCCAGTCGGTAAACTACTCTCTCTCTCTCTCTCTCTGAGAGAGAGAGAGAGAGAGAGAGAGGAACCTTTAACCCATTTTACTTACGCGAAATTCCACTCTTATCGCGTGAAGTAAAAACCTAAACGACCCATTTTTGAATATAAAACACAAAACAGAACCAGTATAAAACAACTTACGGAGACAGGAAACACCAAGCCCAACTGGTCCTAGATATATGAACAATATATTCTAATATTATAAAGTATATTTATATAAATTATTGTACGTTGGCACATATGCCTGACTGTCAATCATATGCTGAATAATCACGATCGCGCTTCCTTTGAGTTCGTTTCATAACTTAATTTACACGCAAAGTTTGCGTCCTATGCTTACGTTACATATATTTCGTATCTCTGTTTCCCCTCAGCATTTATTTACCTCCATTACAGCTGGTGTAAAAGACATGTGTCGATCGTAAAATGGCTTAATTTTCTTCCTCGTGATATATCTACCGACGGGTTATTTCGGATCAATGGGTCTACTTTGATGATTCGAGCATATTGCAGAAGCCAGTGCTAGGAGGCCGAAATACTATTGCAAAAAATGACTGATCATGGAGGAACTGAAATGGACTCAGTTCATTTCGCTTTTTCATTTGTGTCTTTACGTGCGTCCAAATATTGTTCTCAACTTTGGATAATTTCAGAGGCTAAGGTATGTAATTGTAGCATTTCCTTTGATCTCACGTTTATGTTTAAGAGAGCAAAATCCAGTAAGGTTTTATCACACATCTAGATAAAAATAACGTCACCAATGTTGTCATCACGAAAACACGCCTATATAGTTTTGACCCCCTTAAACCCCACTTTTATATAGTAAAACTGGGGTTTACAGGGGTATACATTATTTTTCTTATTTCTGCTCAGAAACATAGATTGTGGGTACTCGTTAGAACCGCCTCGTCGAGGCAGTTCTAACGAGTATCCACAATCTGTGTTTCGAGCAGAAATATGAAAAATATTGAACATTTTTATCTGAAAATTTTCATTTTTTGGTGGGAAACTTTTCAGTATATTTGCATAGGCATGTTTTCGTAGTGAGAGCAAACATTTTAGCAAAGATTTTAAGGAAATGACACAATCAAGAAGCACAATCCTCCCGACGCACCAAGGGAAGGAAAGATGATGAACAAATAAATATTCACCGCCAAAAACTGAAAGTGTTCAGATAAAATTCTGATATTTTTCATATTTTCTCAAAACAGCCGAAGCGGTTCTAACGAGTACCCACAATCTATGTTTTTGAATTAAGAAATTGATTAAGAAAACAAACATGTATACCAGTTTTACTATATAAAAGTGGGGTTTAAGGGGCTCAAAATTATATAGGCATGCTTTCGTGATGTAATTTTAGTTGCGCGAAACCTCACCCCTATCTCATGATGCATAGGCATCATAGTGATTGCAGATATCCCTACAAAAGTTTTATGGAATATTTGTGGCTAAATATGATTTGTTTAAGATATTAAAAATGATCACTTAAACGTTTCACGAATGCTGCAGGAATAAGTAAAGGCGTACTCGGGAATCACAACAATCAATGAGCATAAGCTACCGATGACATCAAGAGGGATGAGTCACCACCAACTTCTTCTCCATCAACATGATGACCTACCAGACAGACCAACGCAATAAGAAGATATAAAACAGGGTCAAATTGAATGAGTTGCAGCCACTAAAACTCAAAAACTGTTGCTGCTATGCTGAGATTATCAGAACAATTCAAAACAACTACTGATAAATAAAAAATAAAGTGGATGGTATGGTTAGCGGATAACCTAGTAAAGGTTAACAAATTTGCCACCGCATTTATTGAACCTCAGTGGATCAGGCCACAGAGTCAATGATGGCTGCATTATAAACTTTTTGTAGACTGTTTGCGCATAAATGTACTCGTTAAAGGTCGGACTCAGCGTGCTTCTTCTAGCCGATTTCATTTGCGTTTACTTCAGGTTTAAGGTTGCGCATTTTACTCGTATTTTAGTAGTATCCAATACGTTTTGGGCTGATCCTCTGATGAATTATGCAACATGTGCGGACCAAAAAGTATGCGTGGTTGAAGACGAATCAGTATGAATCAATGATAAAACCGCGTTGAAGCCAGAAGCAGTTTTCCTGTTGACCTTTCGCATGTGCTATAGATATTTCTCGCCGTTCTCATAAGGGTATATATTTGTAACAAATTTATGCATCGCAGTACACCAGTGATGCATCAGTTATTTATCATTTATCACCTGCTGTACATTTTTTGTCGTTTAGTGGTAACTATACAAATACAATAGTGAAGTGTAATTATAAGTCAGTATTAACCTCGAGTTAATCTTTGTCAAACTTTTGCAAAACGACTCAGTTATTGTCATAAAATTTAGAAGTGTTTGTGTAGTCACTGACGAAAGTTATGTTATTATGAAGTGAACATGTAGATTGTCAGAAAGTGACAATTTAATAAAATCTGTGAAGAAAATGTGTTATTTGCAATAATTTCTGGATAAGAAGTTATCTATTGTATGAGCGAACTGGCGAGTGTCAGTTTTCTTGCAAGTGCTTTAGTTTTCGTTGATCATTGTGTCATACGTGATGTTTGTAAATTTAAACACAAAAATACTTCAAAATATTTTAGTTGCCCTTAATTTGCTTAAAACATACATCTATTTATTATCAGCACTAGTGTGTTATCTGCTTACAAAGACAGTTTTGTTAAAGGTAAGTAAAAACGTTTACTACTATTTATTATCACAGTGTGAAAACAAGTGTGACGTTACTATATTTATCTACATTATGATAATGTGAAACCTATAGACATCAAACGTTGAAGTTGACGATTTAAAAACTATAACAGCATTGATTCATTAAATTGACATTGTAATCGTACTGCGGTACAATGAATATGTTGATCTGTTTAGTTCCCTATCTACTCGAATTACTGTTTCATGAATTGTTACCGGTATATGGTGGTATTGAAACTTGTGATTGGTACTGTTTAGTAAATATGCTTATGAACCAACAGAGTTAAAGATAATGATAAAATTGCTTATTTAGAAATGTATATATAATACAATAGACAGTGGCTGAGCAGTGATACATTAACAGTATTTAAGAAACAATAGCATTAGGCAGTGATAAATTGTTGCAGTGACATCTTTAGTTCATTAGCAGTTGTATCATCTTTTGTGTGAATGTTGTGTAGAGATTTTTGTAATACTGCATATTTTTCTGTCTGTTGACCTGCTCATTCTGTCATCGTTTTTTTTTCTATACTGTCTTTGGTCATTCACATATCTTTCTTTGCATTTTTATTAAACCTTTGTTTAAACGCTGACATCTTTTACTGTTGACATTATTACGAACCCCACTTTTTTTTACAATATTGTTTGCCATACATCTAGCTGATTTTAGGCAAAGGACCTACTAGTAAAATGGACTTGTTCAAATCTTAGCACACGTGTGGCATGGAAGTACCCCTGTAAGCATTCTACATAAATCTATAGAGGGCTGTTATCGGCCCGTCAGGGTAGCTGACGGGCCGATAACGGCCCGCTGTAGATTTATGAGGAATGCTAGCTGGGTCGGTGTCAGAACAGTTATTATAATTGCGGTTGCGTCCAGTGTTTTAGGTCTGCAATGTCTGCATTTCAAATTCAATACGAAACTTACATGCTTTTGCCTTAATATGGAGAATATGGAGAGTATGCTTTATTATATAGAGGGTATGTTATGTTATGCACTCGCATGTAACCGAGACATAGTTTTAATTTGACTATACAAATGAATCCAGGAATTTACATCACATATATGTGTTTCACTGTGATGTTTCACAGATGAGGTAGAAGACCCCTATGTGCACCGAACATATGTTTGTAGTTTGGAGCTGCATCAAAATGAAGAGTGAGGCTTCGCGTGAGCAAAAGTTATATATGCCTCTCCCCCCTAACACACATACACACACATCTCCCCATAGTAGTTGTCCTAATGACCGTTCCAAGACGGTTCTTCTATTTCAGTTTATCACAGGTTGTGCGTTGATGGCTTCATATGTGGCGTTGTTTTGTCAATACTTGTTCCCTTTTTTCTCCTTGTTTTGGTGGCTCTGAAAGGCTGTGCTTAGTGATTATGGCATTTCGTGGGCAACTTTATTTATATTATTTTCAAAATGTTCTTTGAAGTACTCTCATGATGTTTTCATGACATGAATTTTATTTCAAGGTTAAATTAATCAAGACTCTCCACCTGGTAAATAATTATAATTATAAAATGTTATATAAGAGTCTATTCACATTGCGATGATATTCCTCTTAATGTGGATGACACTCTTGCAGGAATCGCTTCAGGCAAATTGGATTACAGAGTTTCAAAAGTTCATAGACTCGCAGAAAGAAAAAAAGAATGATAGCATGAAGCAAAATATGTTATTCTTTGACACACTTTATTGTATTATTTACAGCTAATGTGCAGTATATGCCCTAATAGCAGTCTGTTAAAATCTATAGCGGACCGAATCATGTCGGGCCTAGAACGGCCCGATATAGATTTAAGTGGGATGCTATCTAGGTAGTAAGTAATTTTACTTAGTGATAATAATAATACAGACCATAAACAGCTAAAGGAACGAGCCACCTGTAACAGTGTAACAGTGTTTTGGTAGTAGTGCTCTTATATCAACGAAGTAATCAGTATATCTAACTTCATATACTGAATTATTAATGCAACTACGTTAAACGTCCTAAATTGTAGAACATTTTAGTCCATGCAGTTTTGCCTAAATTTTGCTTTCTATGCAGTTGTTTCCTAAACCTAATAGTGAAATGGCAGGCAATGTAGACCCTGATAAGACTGATCCTTCAGCAGTTTGATCAAAGTGTGCACTGTTTGAATATGAAATATCGTCAGATAATGTGCTGTACGAAGTTCTAAAATATTTACCGTAAATGATGGCATGTAGAAAATATATTATGGAGTCGTAAGTATGAGGGTATTTATATAGACATTTTGTTGAATCCCATAAGTCGTTTATTCTGTACGTTCTAAGACGGGTCTGATGAAGAATTACCCTCACAACAACCCACCATTATACCATTTTATGCTTGTTTTCCTGTCTCGATGCTAGTGTTGTGGTCATCTTTGTCAATGGCTGCATTTTCCGTGTCTCTTATTAGCTCACCTAAAGTTTTGCTCCATGTCAGCTTATGCCATGGTATGTTGTCCGTCGTCCGTCTGTCTGTCCGTCGTCCGTCCGTCATCCGACGTCCATTGTTAGCTTTTCTCATTTTCAACATTTCCTCCAGAACCATTATTCAGATTGAGTTGAAACTAAGTGAGAGGCATTGAGGTAACATGTTGAGCAGAATGGCTAAAATCATTCCGTTCCTTTATCCAAGATGGCCGGCATGGTGGCCATCTTGAAATTCTTCAAACGCCAGCTTCTCCAAAATGTTAAGTCGGATGAGCTGAAACTTGATGGGAGGCATCACAGTGGCATAGAGATTTAAATTTGCTAAAATTAATCCGTTCAGATATCCCAAGATGGCCGCAGCGGCCATCTTGAAATTCTTCAAACGACATATCCTCCCAAACCGTAAGTCAGATTGAGCCGAAACTAGTTTGGTGCCATATGGAGATTTAGAATTGCTAAAATCTTTCCGTTCCGATATTTAAGATCGGCGCCATGGTGGTCATCTTGAAATTCTTGGCCATCTAGGCAGCCATCTTGAAAATATTGAAACCACATCTGCTCCCGAACCCTAAGTCAGATTGAGCCAAAACTTGAGGGGAGGCATTCGGGCCATAAAGATTTAGAATTACTAAATTCATTTCGTTCCGATATCAAAGATGACCACCATGTTGGCCGTCTTGAAAATCTTCAAACGACATCTCCTCCCAAACCGTAAGTCAAATTGAGATTTAACTTGATAGGAGGCGTTGGCCGAACATAGCGATTCCGAATTGCTAAAATCGTTCCGTTCCGATATCCAATATGGCCGAGACGTTGGACATCTTAAAACTCTTCAAAGCACGTCTGCTCCCGAACAGTGAGTTGGACTGAGCCCAAACTTGGTGCGAGGCATAAGGGTGACATGGACATTTGGAATTGTTTAATTCGTTCTGTTCCAATATCCAAGATGGCCACCATGAAACGACAGCTGCTTTCGGACGGTAAAACCAAGGTAAGAGAAAAGTCCAGGAAGTGCCACAATCACAAACCGCAGCCCTTCTCAGACCCCAAGAGGAAGAGGAAACCGACAAATCCAAACAAGCACAAATCGAACAAACGTACGAAAAGCACTAAGATTAGTTCTCTCTTCCCCAAGCGAGGAAATCGCAATACTAAAAGGACTGAAAAACACAAGAAGAAAAAGACACATGGAAAGTAACTTTGTGTCACTTTGTGGCCACTTTGTGGGACAGTAACTGTCCGTTTGGCTTTCTACTAGTGATGTTTCCATTAGGTTCTAGTTATTTCGTGTTTGTGTTTCTTTCACTTTGATGTTTCTGATGGGAGGTGTGGGATAATTGTATCGATTCCTGATCATTGCCTTCCGTTCTATGAAGTAAAACTTAGTGGGAGTCATTGGGGAGACACGAAGATTCAGAACTGTTAAATTCGTTCCATTCATACATCCAAAAAAAGAGTAAGGAAAAAGTCCAGGGAATGCAAAAATCACAAACCGCAGCCCTTCCCAGACACCAAGAGGAAGAGGAAACCGACAAAACCAAACAAACACAAATTGAACAAACGTACGAAAAGCACTAAGATTAGCTCTCTCTTCCCCAAGCGACTTAATCGCAATGCTGAAAGGACTAAAAAACACAAGAACAAAATAACACAAGGTAAGACAAAAAATAAATTGCCTCATAGAAAAAAACACAAAGCAAAACAGAGTAAGACTAACATTGGGACCACCGCCTTAAAATTGTCAGTAGAGTAAACCACTTGGGGTTTAAAGCACTTTTACAGCTAACCAACTTCACCCTGAGTCCCGATGCAACTCTTAATACAGAAATACATAAAAATTAGGTTCGCATAAATGCTCTTAACTCAGTAAGTGCATCAAAGCGAAAACATAAAAGTCAAATTAATCACTATAATTTACAAAGACGAATACTCATGGCTAATTCTACTGTATGCCAGAGTGAATAAAAAGCAGTAGTTTAACCACGGCGGGCCAAGCCAAAGACGTATCGTCAAGCCCTATCCCACCGGTTAAAGTTTTACGAAGAGGCCGTCATTGAGGATCGAAACGCCGTCGTGCAATTAAAGAGTGAAGCATAGCCATCAACAATGACTGGGTTGACACAAGATGGCTGTCACAGTGGCCATAATGAAATCCTTCAAAAGACATCTCCCTCCAAACCTTATGCGGATTGAGCCCGAACTATATGGGAGGTATCGGAGGGACATGGAGATTCAGAATTGCTAAAATCATTCTGTTCTGATATTTAAGATGGTCCCCAAGGTGGCAATCTTAAAAATCTTTAAACCTCATCTGCTGGTAAGTCAGACTGAGCCAACATTTGGTTGAAGATATTGCGGCGACATGGAAATTCAGAATTGCTAAAACCATTTTGTTACGGTATCCATGATGGCTGCCACAGCAGCCATCTTGAAGATGTTTAATTGTTTGCTCCAGGTGAGCTTATGCCGTAGTCTGTTGACCATGGTCCATCCCTCATCCCTATGTCCGTCAGCAATTTTTCACATTTTCGACATCTTTGTCAGTATCGTATCCATCATATAAGTCATCTTGAAAGTCTTCAATTGTTATCTGCTCCCGAACCGTAAGACGGATGGAGCGGAAACTTGGCGGAAGACATCGGGACAACATGGATATTAAGAATTGCTAAAACGGTTTCTTCTGATATCCAAGGTGGCCCCCATGACAGCCATCTTGAAAATCTTCAAATCATATCTGCTCTCGAAAGGTCTGATAGCCAAGATGGTCACCACGGTACGTATCATGATCAGCCTAATCTAGGTGAATAATTTCTGGCCCATTTGGGCCTCTAGTATTTTTATTTGTTATTATTCGTATTTATTTTGTTATTTACCAGGCATCTTCTTTTGTGGTTTGTCTATCTTCGTTCATATATTCTATGCACTTTCTGTATTTTTTCTCACAATGCTTATTTATTCTGTCAATGCTTTAGAAATATTCTGCCTTGATAGATCATTTCACTTGATAAATTTCAATGCTTGATGAAACGGTATTTAACTGTTCAAGCAAAGCAAATCAGTAAAATTGTGAATTATTATCACATGACGGCTCTAACGACGATCTATGTATTTTGTCATGATGCTGCAATAATTCGCAAAACATAGCAAATTATGTATTCTGTCAAAAAATAAAGAAAAGTAAAACATGTAAAAGGACGAAAACATAGGCACTGAAGAAAAGCTAGAAACAAGTCAACTAAATGCATTGTTATTTACCGCTTTCGTTATTTCGTCAATGTATAAACTACACAGACAACTGAGAAACAAAGCTGCAGAAATAACCGTATAAATATATGTTCATCAATAGTAACGCATGCACTCACATACTATGTCATAAAATGAAAAACAATCAGCTTACCAGTATGCTTATTAAGCAATTTGGGGACCTCAAATTATTGCTAGCCGACAGTGTCATACACGTGCTCAAATAATAAAGAAACAAGTAGATAAATAAATAAAATAAAAGACAAGTCTAGATTAGCCTCTTGCAGAGTTCTGTTTGTCGAAAAGTCTTCGAAGCACGCTGTTATTGTTACTGTTTTTTTTATTGATTGTAGGGGGTTTTAAATGTCAGCATGTTTTTTTATAATAAGAAGGCCTGATCCAATTAGTATTGTTTGCAATAATTAAGGTATTGATGAGCACATTAATAAACACCGCCAAGGTTATTTTACACATGTGCTGTATCTTTTGCTTATCGAAACTACTTATATTGTTTACTTTTAAAAGTCTGAGAGATTTAAAACTGGGCCCAGTTGTTCAAAGCTAACGACGTCGTTAGTTAACGATTCGTTAAAATTTAGATCGAGTGATACGCAAATATGCCGAAATTATTTGCTGAAAAAATGTGAGTAGCTTTTTGCAAAAGCTACTCACATTTTTTCTGCAAAAATATCAGAATATTGTATATTGAATCCGTTAAAATAGTTAACGAAATGACCATTAACGAGCTCGTTAAGCTAACGACGCTTTGAACAACTGGGCCCTGGTTATTATATAATAAACTGTATCATCCCCCCCGCCCCCCATCACGAAAACATGCCTATATAATTTTGACTCCCTAAAACCCCACTTTCGTATAGTAAAACTGGGGTTTACAGGGGTATACATTATTTTTCTTATTTCTGCTCAAAAACATAGATTGTGGTACTCGTTAGAACCGCCTCGTCAAGGCGGTTCTAACGAGTACCCACAATCTATGATTTGATCAGAAATATGAAAAATATCAGAATGTTTTATTTGAAAATTTTCATTTTCATGATGGTAACATTTTCAGTAGATTTGAATAGGCATGTTTTCGTAATGCACAGCCAGGTATTGAAAGTAGGAAAAAAAATTGAGAAGATGTCATTAGTAGATGCTTCTTATTTTATCTTCAAATGAGCCGCTACATCAGAAAAAGTACGTGAGCATGAGCGTCGAGCAAAGATTCAGATCAGCTGTGCATTTGCACGGTCTGATCAGAATCTCTTCTTGGCGCATATGGGATAGACACGGATGTAAAGTTTCTTCATACAGACAACAAAAAAAAAAATCTGAGCAGGCTGCACGAATGCGCAGGCTAATTTGAGACTTCGTTGACGGTACAAATCAGGAAATACGTTTTTCATGTTGCGCTCAAGTGGTTACCCTTGGGGATGTAATTCGATTACGGATCACATAAGTTACATCTCTAGCATGCATATGTTACATCTCTATTATGCTCAATGGCATCCATCGGTCATTTTAGTTAGCAAAAACACAATTGTACAAAAGTGTGTCAAGTAATTAATTGAAGACGTTTCCACCATCCCAGAAGTAATTTGGCTTAACAAATTACTGTGATCTAGCCCCGAGGTTATAAAACGTTTTTTCATGCTCCACTCAACTGAGCATGAAACTTGTCCTGCTAATAAATCTCAAATTACTAATAATTGCATTTTTTTTCTTGATACATGTAGCTGAGCATGAAAATTTCTCTGCTAATAAATATGAAAATGCCAACTATTATTGGCATTTTCATATTTATTAGCAGAGAAAATTTCATGCTCAGCTGTGTTGAGCATAAAAAAAGGTTTATAACCTCGGGGCTGATCTAAATTTGTGAGCAAAAGAGATCCAATGCCGGCCCAATCATAAATCGTTTAAACGGTTTGTGCTGAACTTACTGGCACAACGAATTTTTCGGAATTGTTTATAATTTGGAGTCATAAAGCAATGAAAACACTAAGCAACCAGCTCCCTTTACTCAGACAATGCTATGTTCTATAATCGTGGCTGTTCCTGGACTTCTAATATACTAGGCTTTAAAATTCCGCAAGCTTTTTACTCAATATTTGTGAATGATTATGCTAATTACTTTTAAGCTTTAGCTAAAGTTATGATAATAATTCGTCTGTCAGCCATTATTCACGGAATTTTGATTTCGCTTTAGTATCTATAAGTAATTACAATCCCTCGTGATGTTTATTTCCGTTTTTTTTTTTTTTTTCAGCTACGGAAAAAACAAAACGAAACAAAACAAAACAATAGCAGTCAAATCAAAGCAGTTGTTTGGTATTTGACAACGAAATGAGCCAAGACAGTAACTTTCTTTTCTGTCTCTTTTGCTTTTATTCTCATTTTGTTTTCCTTACCTGTAGTCTATGTTTGCGAGATACCAAAGATGCAGATAATGCATATTCCAACAACGAAAGCCGCGATCAGACATAGCAACCGCATTGTTAGCTCTTTCTATTCACTTTAGCTAAGATGCCCGCAATATATGGTGAAAAGCGCAGGTACGGATCCGACTCCGTTGAAGGTGCACTACTTTCGATCGTCGCTGATTGCATACTTGCTAAAAGTTCTCCCTTGCATGAAAAATTTATAACTATGCGTTTTAAAAAGCGTTTAAACACACGGCTGAAGAAGTGTTTACTTAAATTTTAAACGTCAACATTTTACTGGCTTGTTTATTACTATAGAGCGCATGCTGAATATACAGAACACTTGTGTTTTTGGACGCGAAGTCCCTTTTTACTGCCTAAATGCATTTATTATAGAAATTATACGATAGAGGGCTAACTATATACGAGGCTAAACGTCAGAAGCAGTCTTTTCAGTGAGTGGTATTTCATTTTATTATAACACTTTATTTGTTGGTTTTCAGCGGCAGTCCCGAAACACGGAGGTCACGGAGGGGCGTGCCGATTTATCATGACGTCGGTGATTTCGCCGCGGTCAACGGCGTCACTCACTCTACTTGGTGACGTACGCCGTTATTGCGAATAGTAGTATTGAGTCACATAGTAGTAGATTCTGTCATGTGTTACTGTAGAATGTATAGTTAGAGTGTTTTTGTTCGTTTGTTGTAAGTTAGACCCTCTCATCCGCATTCCTTTCCTGGTCAAAGGGACGGATACTGCATGGTCGACTGATCAGTCCTTAGGATATAACAAGACAGTATCAAGCTATCGCATTGAAAAAAAGACGGGAGGAACCTCTATATTAGAATTTAAATAGAAGAAAGATTAGTTTGTGTTTGCCAAACCGCACGAAATAGATTGAAGTCTTAATAACTTTATATATAAATAAGAGCTAGATAAGGCATTAAGTGCAAATACGTGACAAATGCTAACTTAGGCAACTGTGAACAGAGAGGAGAAAATAATGAACTGTACAATTTAGTTAATTGTTAGTGTCGTGAGAAGGCATTCTCTTCACATCAGCCCGACAAAGTCTTCGCACCAGGTGGGGAATCGTACTGGTTGTCAATAATTTGATAAGCCAGATTGATCAAAGTATAAACAATAATTATAGTCGAGGACGACTCGAAGAGAATAGTTGTCCCCCCACCATGGGGTGGGGGACATATTGTTTTTAGTGCGGATCCTGTCAGCGTCGGCGTCGGCGTAGCCACTTGTCTGTACTCTATCTCCTCATTGAATGAACAGATTTTGACCAAACTTACATAAATTTATTAAAGGGAGAGAGAAAAATGCTGATTAGATTTTAGTGACCTTGACCTCATTTTCAAGATCACAGGAGGGCTTAGATTGTTGGAAAATTGGGTGTAGCCTCTTGTCCGCACTCTCTCTCCTTACTGAATAGACAGATGTTAGCCAAACTTACATAAATATATCATTGAGAGAGGAAAAGTGCTGATTAGATTTTGGTGACCTTGACCCTATTTTCATGGTCACAAGAGGGCTTACGATAATGGGGCGTAGCCTCTTGTCCGCATTCTATCTCCTTACCGAATGGACAAATTTTAGCCAAACTTACACAAATATATCACTGGGAGGGGGAAAAATGCTGATTACATTTTGGTGACCTTGACCCCATTTTCAAGGTCAAAGAAGGGCTTAGATTGTTGGAAAAAGGCTTGTCCGCATCATATCTCTTGAATGAATGGATTTAAACCAAACTTGAATATCCATCTTGTTGGGACATGTAAAAGAACTGATTAGAGTTTGGTGACCTTGATTACATTTTCAAAGTCACAGGAGGGCGTAGGTTGTTGGAAAATGGGGCGTAGCCTCTTGTCCGCACTCTATCTCCTTAGAGGACAGATTTTAGCCAATCTTACAAAAATATATCATTGGGAGGAGGAAAATGCTGATTGGAGTTTGGTCACAGGAGTGGGGAAATTGTTGGAAAATGGCTTGTCCGCATCCTATCTCTTGAAGGAATAAATAGATTTTAACCAAACTTGCACATCTGTATTGCTGGGTCATGTAAAAGAGCTGATTAGATTTTGTTGACCTTGACCCCATTTTTCAAGTTCAGGTGAGGGCTTAGATTGCTGGAAAATGGCTTGTCCGCACCCTATCTCTTGTAGGAATGAATAGATTTTGACCAACCTTACACATCTACAATGCTGGGACATTTAAAAGAACTGATTAGATTTTGGTGACCTTGGCCCCATTTTCAAGGTCACGGGAGGGCTTAGATTTGTTGGAAAATTGATTCTTTGCACCCTATCTCCTGAATGAATAAATGGACTTTGACCAAACTTGTACAGCTATATTGTTGAGACATGAAAAAGAACTGATTAGATTAAGGTGACCTTGATTCCGTTTTCAAGGTCACAGTAATGCTTAAATTGTTGGAAAATTGCTTGTCTGCACCCTACCTCCTAAATGAATGGATGGATTTTGCCCAAACCTCTATTCTTAATTGTTGGGACATGGGAAAGAACTGATTAGATTTTGATAACCTTTACCCCATTTTTAAGGCCACACTAAGGCTTAAAAAGTTGAAAATGGCTTTTTTGCACCTTGTCTCCTGAAGGAATGAGTAGATTTCGACCAGACTTACACAGCTATATTTTTGGTACATGCATCGGAACTGATTATATTTTGCTGACTTTCACCCCATTTTCAAGATCAGGCTAGGGCTTAGATTGTTGGTAAAGGGCTTTTCTGCACCCTATCTTCGAAAGGAATGGATTGATTTTGACCTAACTTGTATATCTATATTGTTGTGACATAGAAAAGAACTGATCTGATTTTGATGACCTTAGATTGTTGGATAATGGCTTGTCTGCACGCTATCTGCTGCTGTGTCTTTTGAAGGAATAGATGGATTTTTAACTTAACTTGCACAGCCAAATTGTTGTGGTATGGAAAATCACTGATTTTATTTTAGTGACCTAGACCCCATGTTCAAGGTCGCAGGCGGGCTCAGACTGTTGGATAGTGGCTTGTCTGCACGCTATATGCTGAATGAATGGATGGATTTTGACCAAACTTGCACAGCTATATTCTTGAGACAGAGACAGGAACTGATTAGATTTTTCAAGAATACACAAGGGCTATAATTTACAAAATGGCTTGTCAGCACTCTATCGCATTGAGGAATGGATGAATTCTGACCAAACTTACATATGGGTATATTGTGACCTTGAGTTTATTATAGATACAATCTATTTTAACAATATGTCTGTTCAAACTGGTGGGGGGGGGGGGGACATACGTTTTCCTCCGAAAAAAACAAGAGAAAAGTCAAGGGAGTGCCACAATCATGAAACCACAGCCCTTCCCAGACCCTAATAGGAAGAGGAAACTGACAAATCTAAACAAGCACAAACCAAACAAACGTACGAAAAGCACTAAGATTAGCTCTATCTTCCCCAAGCGTTGTAATCGCCATACTAAAAGGACTGAAAAACACAAGAACAAAATGACACACGGAAAGACATACAACAAATCGCCTCGTAGAATAAACCACAAAGCAACAAGGAGTAAGACTAACACCGGGACCACCGCCTTAGAACGGTCGGTAGAGCAAACCACCGTGGGGTTTAAAGCACTTTTACAGCTAGCTAACTTCATCCTGGGTCCCGATGCTACTCTTTATACATAAATACATAAAAACTCAGTTCACATAAAGGCTCCCAACTCAATCAATGCATCAAAGCGAAAACATAAAAATCAAATTAATCACTATAATAAACAAAGACGAGTACTCATGGCTAATTCTACTGTATGCCAGAGTAAATGAAAACCAATAGTTGAACCACGGCGGGCAAAGCCAAAGACATATCGTCAAGCCCCAACCCACTGGTTAAAGTTTTACGAAGAAGCCGTCATTGAGTCTGAGGCCCAAACCGCCGTCGTGCATTTAAAGAGTGAAGCATAGCCATCAACAATGATTGGGTTGACAACTAGGCATGCAGTCTGCCGCATAATATCCAGGGTATAGCCAATTCTTTTATAACGGTTAATAAGTTTTCTGAATTGCTCCGAAAAGTTAGATTTACCTACAATTTTACCAAATCTTTACGCTCAGTCACCGTAAAATTCGGGTTCTGATATACCTTGTTGCAGAAGTGTTTTCAGACTGACGGTATATTTTTCTAACAAGGCACTGTGTCTGCGATAAAATTTCGAAAACGCCTTACGAAGTTTAAAATAACGATAGCCCTGCCTAAGAAGTTTGGCAGTAAGGGCTTTATTACGGTAGTTAAAGTCATTAAGATTTGAAGAAGCTCTGGCGAATCTTATAAGTTGAGATATGTATACCCCATATGAGGTACGCCGGGGGACATCGCCATCCAGAAAAGGGAAATTGACTATATCAAAATCAAAATCATCCCGTTTATCATAAATTTTGGTGGAAACTATACCATTAGATATACATAGATTCAAATCCAAAAAAGGTGCCTCGGTATCGGAAGAATTTGTTCTATTTAATTGGAGTTCTGTAGGGTATATCCGGTCCACCATTTGGTCAAAGTAAATATTGTTAATATTTAATAAATCGTCAAGGTATCTTGAAGCTGAATTAAAAGCCTCAATAATGTCAGCCTGATTTTCACGTGAGAGAGACTTCATGAAATCTCTCTCATAACAAAAAAGAAACAAATATGCAACAAGAGGAGCACAATTAGTTCCCATCGGAATACCAATAATTTGTCTATAAAGTTTAGTTCCAAATCTAATAAAAATATTATCCAAAAGATAAACAAGGGCATCACAGACTTTTTGACATGACCATAAATTGTGATTATTATATACATCAGAAGTGAAAAAAGCACATTCTTCATTGCAAGCCAAATATTGGGTATTCTCCCGAATAAACGTTCGGTTAATTAAATCAATAAGTTCATCTTTTATAAGATGATGAGGTAACGTAGTATACAGTGTAGAAAAATCATATGTAGACAATTTAGAAGCCTGAAAGTTTTTTGTTTTAAATTTATTGAGAACATCATTAGAATTTTTAATTGACCAAAAATAGTTAATTCCGTCCCTTTCGTAAACAGTATCATAGTATCTAATCCAATGTTTTTAACAGCAGTAAGGCATGTTAGCAGTTTGGACAAAACAGTAGTCGTACAAGAACTAGAATTAGCAATGAAACGTGCTTTATAAGGTCGTTTATGAAGTTTCGGTAACCAATATAAGGTAGGAAGTCTGTCTTGCTTTTCTTTAATACTCACTGCAAACTTAGCAGTAATATCGATAGAATGGGTATTGGCAATAGATCTCTCGTCAGTAGAAATCCGTTCATATGTTTTGGTACTACCAAGTTCTTGTTTTAGAGTATTGATATAATAAAGTCCTCACACAACAACAACATTATTAGCAGCTTTATCAGCTGGAGCCAAAACATACTTCCTATGAAATTCTTGGATACCTTGTTTCAAATATCGAAAAGATAATTTAGGCTTAGGAGGGAGAAGATCAAGGTTATTAGAGTAAAATAACACACGTTCATCAATGATCTTAAATATCTTTAATTTCCAATTATTTAAAGCATTAGACTCAACATGCTCTCGTTTACACCAACGCGTACAATAATCATTTAAAGCACTGGCAATTGTTTCCCGACATTTATTGAAATCAATGTGGGCTGGTAATCTATATTTAGGTCCTTTTGAAATAACTGAACGGATTCATGAATCAGTTATAATCTTCAAGTTACCAGTGACAATATGACCCGCTGGTTGATAACAAAATTTAGAATCTTTACAATCTCAAGAATCAGGGGAACTAGTTTCAATATCAAGATCAGAAACTAATTTATTGAAATTAAGTATAGTATTACGAATAGGTTTGTTATATTTATAACAAATAATAGGAGATTCCGTGTTTTCGAAATATGAAGGTATAGCTGATATAACATTATTATCTCGAAATATGCTAGGTAAATCTATGAATTCAATACCTTTATTAATGAATGGAATTTGAATGAAGTGTCTAATGTGGTTAATTTCAGAATCAATGTAAGGACAAAGAGCATGTTGAGTATAAAGAGAGCTGCTTCATACAAATTATGTTTTCTATCATTAAGCACTGTTCTAGTAGTTATATGTTTTGTGTAATATATGATGAAAATATATAAATGTAAAAATATCACAAAAAATCCACTAGTGTTAGAGTCTCTGCGTAACAAAGTTATTTCATTTATGATGCCGTTTCCTTGTCAAGCGATGTGTTAGTTAATATACCTGCAATATGGCATTATAGTCGGCTAGGAATATCAAAACAACAGTTAACCAGTGGTTTGAGCTACTCCATACTCTGGTTTTTTGCTCATCGTCTTTGTGTGTTTGTGTGCTTCTTTTATTTTATTTTTTTTTTTTTTTTTTTTTGTTGTTGTTGTTGTTGTTGTTTGTTGTTTTCTTTTGTTATTTTAGCTGTCATATATATATATATATATATATATATATATATATATATATATATATATATATATATATATATATATATATATATATATATATATATATATATATATATATATATATATATATATATATATATATATATATATTATATATATATATATATATATATATATATATATATATATATATATATATATATATATATATATATATATATATATATATATATTATATATATATATATATATATTATATATATAT
>CAXHKG010000248.1:0-15000 GCA_964016985.1 Anodontia alba
GGTCAGAATATCAATTAAAGAGCCATAACTGTTAACTGGTTCATACTAATGCCACTTCTAAGGCTGATAAAATCAGTCGTAGAAGTCGCTTTAATATATCACAAGACCTTAAGGGATTTTAATAAAAACAATTGGGGGGATAAGGGCAGCGCTTCCCTGGTAAGTGTCCCACAGAATCTACTAACGTTTCAATAGAGAGTTGCATGTACAGAACATTGTATTTAAATGGCTTCAACAGTTAAAAGCGTTTTGTGTCGCTTATATACTTTTGGACTTTTTCAAATATAAGAACATTTGTTGTGTATGGTAAAGAGGCATCTCCATATAGTAGAAGATTAAGCGATATTGTTTGATACTCTGATACAGCGTTAAAGAGTTCGTTTCTCTGTGCGGTGTACAAGGGACAACAAAGTAGATAATGGTGCGAATTTTCTACCTGTCCACAGTGGCAAAATGGAGATTCAGTTATATTTTTGGAGTAGAGATCGCTGTTTAAGCTGCTACATTTTGTTCGGAGACGTGTATGCAAGATCTGTGTTTTCCTATTGCCTGTATAGAAATATTTTGGAATAGACGTTCTGTTGCGGTTTAAATAATTCTTGAAAGAAGTAACCGAACTGGAACGTTTTGCTTCATCGGACAAGTCGTTCCATTTTCTTACCACAGATGGTAGAAAAGACTGAAAATATAGATTAGTTCTAGCGTGAATAGATTGTAGGTTATCTGCATTTCGGAGGCTGTATTGGGATAGATTGTTTATTGACTGTGGTACTAAAGAAGAAAGATAAGACGGAGTTAAGTCATTATACATTTTGTAGAACATGACGAGTTTATGATTTTCCCGTCTCTTTTCTAGTGTAACCCAGCCAGTTTCTTGGTACAGGGCATTAAGAGATACAAGTTTGGTTGTTCCAGTGGCAATTCGTGCGGCTTCGATTTGGATTTTCTCAATTTCTTGTTTTTCAAATTGTGTGCAGTTGTCCCATACTATATCCCCGTATTCAAGTAAGGGCCTTATAAAAGTTGTAAATATTTTTTCTAGAGAACTCCTGTCCAACTTAAACTTGAGTTTTCGCATAATATTAATCCTGTTCCATGCTTTTTTAGTTATGTAATCAATATGTTGGTGCCAAGTGCAGTCGTTGGACAGAATCAAGCCTAGGTGTTTATGAGATGACACTTCAGCTATTTGTACTTCTTGCATAAACAGGGGTGGGTGAACAGGCTTGTTTAGTTTTCGAGATATCAGCATTGATTCGGTTTTGATCGGATTGAAGTCAACTAACCAGTTGTTTGCCCAGATAGAAATTTTTGAAAGGTCTGAGTTCAGGCAAACAGCAGATGTAATAGGATTTTCAACAATAATGTAGAGGCTAGTATCGTCAGCGAACAGGCGAATGTTGGAGCCAATTTCAGCGACTATGTCATTAATGTAGATTAAGAAAAGTATTGGCCCGAGTATGGAGCCTTGCGGCACTCCAGCAAGAATATACGTCCAGTCTGACGCGACACCAGGAAGTATAACGCGTTGTTTTCTTTCAGCTAAATAATTTGTAAACCATTTGAGAAGTTCTCCCTGAACACCTGCTGCCTTAAGTTTGTGTAAAAGCCCTGCGTGCCATACACGATCAAATGCTTTCCTGATGTCGCAGAAGACAACTCTTTGCCCATGTCTAAGGCTTGACAGAATGTATTGTACAAGAAAGTGAGTTGGTTTACAGTGGAGTCTCCTTGTATGAACCCGGACTGTAAAGATGATAGAACGTTATTATCTCGAAGATGATTGTATAAGTGCTTGAATATAAGCCTTTCAAATACTTTGTCTTCAGAGTTTAGCAAAGAAATGGGTCTGTAATTACTTACTAATGAGGGATCATCTTTTTTATGAATAGGGCATATGTTTGCTTCTTTCCATTGTCTAGGTACTTCACCTTGACTGAGGGATCGGTTAAAGAGGACACATAGCGGAAAAGCTAGTTCTTTTGACAGTTCTTTAAGAATGCGATTGCTTAATCCGTTTGGACCAGATGCTTTTCCAATCGGTAATGATTTTAGGACAGATTCAACTTCTAAGGGGGTGAGGATGATAGAATTTAAGGTAGATTCGATATTATATGGAGGTAAAGCTAGAAGTTCAGCGTTACTATCATCTAACAGTGTTTGTTCCTTAAAATAATTATTAAGTAGATTAGCCTTGTCTTGCTCATCAGTATATATACGTCCATTGCTATCCAGAGGTGGGATGGACGAGGTGGCAGTGGGAGATATCACAGTTTTTAGAGTGGACCACCAGTCTGTAGAAGGGCGTGTTTTCATAATGAGTGTACTGTCTATCATGGTCTGTTTGCTCTTCCTCTTGAAGTCCGATTGGTAGGCTATGATCAGTAATTTGATTGTTTCTGGATATTTTCTTTACTATTTACATAAGCTAGTATTTGTCATTTTATCATCTTAGCATTTTTTTTCGTTGAAAAGAGAACATGTGGAACACGTGTAAGTTTTGCAGTTCTTCCGCCGTCGAAGACGAAGCACACTTTTGACTTAACTCGGTGTTAAATACCGGTATCGGACACACGTTGTAGGAAAAGGCTTCGAGTTTAAACCAAAATTTCAATGGACTAGACTCAGATGAAAAACTTAGAACTTTAATGCAGCACAATGACCTACATTTCATTCTTGCAAGCATTGTTAGTACAATGTTTCGTAGAAGAAAAATGTTTCTGCATTGTTAGTACAATGTTTCGTAGAAGAAAAATGTTTCTTTAACATACAAGACAGTTTTTCTATTTTTAATTTTAATCCTTGGGCCTTCGATCACAGCTGCATGTAAAAAAGTAAGAGAAAAGTCCAGGGAGTGCTACAATCACAAGCCTCAGCCCTTCCCAGACACCAAGAAAAAGAGGAACCAGACAAAACTAAACAAGCGCAAATCGAACAAAGTTTTTTTTTAACGTAAGAAAAGCACTAAGATTAGCTCACTCGTCCCCGAGTGAGGTAATCGCAATGCTAAAAGGACTGAAAAAACACAAGAACAAATTACACAAGGCAAGACTTGAAACAAATCGCATCGTAGAATAAACCACAAAGCAACAAAGAGTAAGATTAAGTTTTGCTTTGCGCTTTAAGGGTTGAGCGACCGTGTCACTGCGCATGGCGTTTATGCGGCGTCGCGTCGGTGTCGATGCGGCGTGATGACGTTGCATTGACGTTGATTTGACGTTTGTCTTGACGTTGTGTGTCCGCTGGGTGGTGTCTTATATAGGTTGGGCCGCCGGTCATGACTGCGGCTGACAGCAGTCAGTATTTTCTGTTGCTTTTCGGGGAAAGTAGGTCTTGGCTTTTCGTCTTGAGTTTTCGCCAACTAGACCATTTACACGCAGTGTCGGGACCTGTTTACTCTCAGAAGTGAACGATGGGGTTACATCATGAAAACATGCCTATAAAATTTTGACCCCCTTAAACCCAGTTTTATATAGTAAAACTGGGGTTTACAGGGGTATACATTTTTTTTCATATTTCTGCTCAAAAACATAGATTATAGGTACTATGTTGTGGGTACCGAGGCGGTTCTATTTAGTACCCACAATCTATGGTTTGAGCAGGAATATGAAAAATATTAGAATTTGTATCTGGAACTTTTCCTTTTTTTGGTTGTAAAATTTTCAATATGTTTGTATAGGCGTGTTTTCGTAATGGCTGCAAGTTTTGTTTAGCGCTTTGACGTCATGCGATCATGTGACTGCTTTTATACAAATATAGTATCTTATAAATCAGTTTGACTGGATACCAATATTTTATGACTTTTAAACGTATATATATATATATTTATAATTAACAAATTTACTATTACTACAACTACTATGTTAAAAATACCTATTGAGCATCAACAAGAGAAAACCAGTTTTCTTACGTGCACCCAACGAAGACACAAATTAGCCTTTGCATCCGCGCAGTATGATCGGGGTCTTCGTTTTCTGCATGAGGAAACTGCACCCATGGCTGGCGACAGTCATTGCATTCGCAGTCTGATCTGAATCTTCGCTAAGTGCACATGTCCGATCCGTTTCTTCGCTGGGTGCATATGATCGAAGGTATGTTTTCTAATGCTTCTCGTATGTTCTTTAAACCTTGTTCTGCTGAATAAATTAAGATGCTACGGCTTTTTTTTCTAATTTTCAGCCAATCAGATTACTTGATCCAGGTTATTGATATAAATTCACACTTAATGACAAACAGTGCAGGTCCAGATCAGTTGGCTTCTTGAGAAACCAACTGATCTGGATCTGCACTGTTTGCAAAGGCAGAACATATGCAGATTCAGCAGGACAAGGGTTAATGTGATCTAGTGATAAATTTTTTCTTAATAGAACACGCTTATCTGGCAAGCCAAGTACACATTAAATCTTCAGACTTAAGACTGTAATTCAAACCTGTTTAAACTTTTCAAATAAAACTTATTATTTCGACCATGAATTGAACTTTCAAACAGGGGTGCAAAGAATTGTGTACTAACATTGCTTCAAACTACGGATTTAAAGCTTCAAACCACGATTTCAAAGCCAATTTCAAAAGAGTTTTTTCTTTTTTTCTTTTTTTTTTTGTTGTTTTGTTTTGTTGTTTTTTTTTTTTTTTTTTTTTTGTTTTTTTTTTTTTTTGTGGGGGTGGGGGTGTTTACGGCCCTTTCAAGAATATTTACTTATATCGAGCCGATCGTTCATCAAAGGTGGGCGAAAACTGGAGAACCCGGGGAAAAACTACCTGAATATCCGTAAGCAGAACTTGGCTTTCTCACATGTGACCCTAGCAAGGCTCGAACCACAGCGGGGAGAAACCTAATGGATTAAGAGTCAGCTCTCTTATCCAGCAGGCTACGGGGGCCCGCGCATAAGAGGTTTTCAAACCACGGTTTGAAGTGTCCAACCCAGATTTAAAAGCCCAAATGCACAACAATACTTTCAGCCCTGCATTCTATTTGAAGCCATGGTTTGATATTCGGAAACTATGATTTGAACTCCGATAATATGTTTAATGCCGTAAACCCTTAGTTTCAACTTTCAAACAGCGAATTGAACTATAAAACCTATGTTTAAAGCATTACTGTACAAACGGCCGTGATTTATCCATCAAAGTTTCAAACCATAAGTAAATAGGCGTAGTTTCAAACCATAGGCAAATGAGGAAGTATTACCAAAAAAAAAAAAAAAAAAAAAAAAAAAAAAGAAAAGTAAGAAATTAAGAAAACACTCCTATTCAAATATATAGAAAATTTCAGCTAAAAAAAAAAATGAAAATTTTCAGATGAAAAAAAAAATATATTTTTTCAAATTTCTGATTAAAAACATAGATTGTGGGTACTCACACAATATATATATACATATATGTTTTCGAGCAAAAATAAGAAAAATAATGCATACTCCTGTAAACCTCAGTTTTACTATATAAAAGTGGGGTTTAAGGGGGTAAAAAATATACAGGCATGTTTTCGTGGTGAAAATAAAGAGCATGGCTCATTTTCTCACAATACTTATCCTACAGTTTGAACGTCCACCGTTCTACCTGTTGGAGTATCTAAAACTGTTGGATGAATGGCAAAAGGTGTAGACCCTGATCGCCGCTTCAGCAGCGTGATATGGGTCTACACTGTTTGCTCAAGTCTGTCTGTCCCAGTACTAAGAGGAAATAGGGCAGTATTGCCAAACAAAGAATGTGTCTGAACTCCTCGCCATGCTTGTTCAACTTTGAATAAGTCCACTTTACTACCTGTTGAATGTTTAAAAACTGACTGTTGGATGAATGGCAAACAGAGTAGATCCTGATCAGACGCCGCGTTCTGCGTCTGATCTTGGTCAACACTGTTTGCTCAGGCTTATCCCAGTAAGCATTCTACATAAAGCTTTAGGGGGCCGTTATCGGCCTGTCAGGGTAGCTGACGGGCCGATAACGGCCCGCTATATATATAGACTGCTGGCTGGGATCTGTCTTAGAACAAAGGGTAAATAAAACGGTATACAAAAAAAAAAAAAAAAAAAAAAAAAAAAAAAAAGGCAATGTCTCGATTCCTCACTATCCTTGTCCTGAATATTCCACAAGTAATGTTAGTCTGTCGTGGAAGGGTTAAAACAGTGTATATCCTAATCAGGCGCTGCAGGGCGGGGTGTCTGATCTGGGTCTACACTATTTACTCAGGTTTGTCTGTCTGTCCGAGTAGTATGGACTAATAGGGCAGTATCGTCTTAGACTTTGAATAAGTTCAGTGTACTATCTTTGGGGTGTCTCAAATCTGCTGGATGGGTGGCAAACTGTGTAGATCCTGATCAGACGCTGCGTTTGCTCAGGTCTATCTGTCCAAGAAGAAAAGGAAAATAAAACAGTACTCCCAAACAAAGGTTATGTCTAAACTCCTCACCATGCTTGTCCTGAACTATGAACAAGTCCACTGAACTTCCTGTTAGTGTGTGTCTAAAAACTGTTTGATGAGTGGCAAACTGTGCAGATCCTGATCAGACGCCGCGTGCTGATCAGGGTCTACACTGTTTGCTCCGGCCTGCCTATCCGAATAAGGCAATATTACCAAACAAATACTATGCCTAAACTCATCGTGCTTGTCCTGAACTTTGAACAATTACAGTTCTACCTGTTGGTGTCTAAAATCTGCTGAACGAGTGGCAAAATGTGTAGACCCTGAGCAGATGCCGCATTCTACGTATGTTCTGTGTCTGCACTGTTTTCTCTGGTGTGCCTGTACTAAAGTACTAAATGCAAATAGGGCAGTATTCCCAAACAAAAGTCAAAACTGATTAACCATGCCTCAACTCCTTACCATACTTGTCCTAAACTTTAAACAAATCCACATAACTGTTGGTTGGTCTATAAACTGTTGAACGCAACGTCTGATCAGGGTCTGCACTGTTCGTTCCGGTTTGCCTGTTCGAGTACTTAAGGCAAATAGGGAATTATTCCCAAACAAGCACTATACTAAAACTCCTAACTATACTTCATCTAAACTTTAAACAAATCTACATACTACCGGTTGGTTGGTCTATAAACTGTTGAACGCGGCGTCTCAACAGGGTCTGCACTGTTGGTTTCGGTGTGCCGGTTCGATTACTTTAGGCAAATAGGGAAGTATTCCCAAACAAACACTATGCTAAAACTCCTTACCATATTTGTTCTAAACTTTAACTCTTTCGGTGCCAAAGTTCAGACGACATTTGTCGTCTGCTTGTTTTATTTTAACAAACTATCATTTGGAAAGACGTTTATACGAGGGATGTTCGAAATGAATTGCTTATTTCTATCTGGAGACTTCAAATTGCAAGTTATCCCAAAAGTACTAATTTCATGCCCTCGAAGTACTCCCCGTGGTTAGAAATCCAAAGTTTCAGCCGATGTATCCACTTCTTGAAGGCGTCACGGTACGCTGATTTGGGCACAGTAATAAGGTACTGATGAATGGCAGATTCAAGTGCCTGTCGGGACTGGTATTTCCGCCCAGCAAGGAAGTCTTTCAATTTCGGAAACAAAAAGAAATCACATGGGGCAAGGTCTGGGGAATACGGGGGGGTGAGGCCAAACAGTTACTTTTTCTTTCTTCAAAAACGCCGTAACTATTGCGGAGGTATGAGCTAGGGCATTGTCATGTAGAAGACGGACATGTTTAAAACCAGTGGCAGGGCATCGTTTCTGATAATACTTTTTCAGTTTCTTCAGTACTACGTCTTCGTAGTACTTTCCGGTGATGCTTTTGCCCTTTTTCACTGGCACTTTTATTGCGACTCCTTCACCAGAGAAGAAGATTGCATACAAAACCTTCTTTGTACTCAAAGAACGTTTGGCAATTATTGGGCGTTTGCTGTGTTTAGTGGCCCAGATCTTATTGCTAACCTTTCTGACGGGCTCAAAATAATGGACCCAGGTTTCATCACTTGTGACGACATTGGCAAACTGCTTTTTGTCATATTTTGGAAACATTTGAAGCAGCCTTTTGGCCACTTTAACCCGTTGCCTCTTTTGCTCGTCAGTCAACATATGTGGCACCCATCTAACAGAAATCTTTCTGACTTTCAAATCCTTCTTCAAAATAAGGTGAACCGTTGATAGTGATATGCCTACCTTTCGTGCAATATCACGAACTGTAAATCTGGCATCTCCTTCAATGATTTCCTTTATTTTGGAAACGATTTCTTTATGAGATGCAGATTTTAGCCTACCTGATTTCGGTGCATTTTTGATGGACTCTACACCAGACTCAAATTTCTTTTTCCACCGCCGAACTGTGTCATAAGACACACAAGAAGGTCCAAAAGCAGTAGAAATTTCAGTCATCAGCTTCTTCAAAGAACAACCAAGTTTTGAGCGAGCTTTGATGTAAGCCCGTATTTCATCTTTTTTGTCGACGCTTCTACCAACCATTTTTACTGCAGTGGTCAATGACTGCGTGTATTCAAATGGCAAATTTTATGTCTTACACTTAGTCTAACATGTACATTTATACACCATTGTGTAGATATATTTTGAATAGCCCAAAACAGGTACATGTATGTATTGGTTTATATCGTGCCCCACGTGGATATCGAGCTAGAGGACAATAAGCAATTCATTTCGAACATCCCTCGTATGTAAAGTTGAAAGACTGAATGTCAAACAGCATAGATCCAGATGAGACGGCTCATCTAGCATCTGGATCTGTGCTGTTTACAAAAGCCTATTATTATCGCCCGTGGCAGTGAAAGAGTTTAAACAAGTCCACAGAATACCTGTTGGTGGGTCTTAAAACTGTTGGTTGAATGGCAAACAGTGTAGATCCTGATTCACGCTACTGTGGCATCTCATCTGGGTCTACACCGTTTGCTTAGGCTGGTCTGACAGAGTACTGTTGTCAGGTAGTGCAGTTTTACCAAAACAAACGTTATGCCTGAACTCCTCAAAATACCTGTTCTAAACTTTAAACAAGACCATTGTACTTCTTGTTGGTGTGTCTAAAAATGTAAGATGAGTGGCAGTTAATCCTTAAAACGCCAAGAAAAACTGCATCTGAAAATGTCGTCTGTCTATGTCGTCTGCTGAATATTCTTGCAAACTTCTCAAACCTATTTTTGCATACAGGCAAACAGTGTGGAGCCAGATCAGACTGCTCTTAAGAGACGCAGTCTGATCTGGGTCCACACTGTTTGCAAAAATGACTTTTAAAATCACAAGCAGATGACAAAGCATACGACAATTGTTGCGATTGGCAGTTGAAGGGTTAAATCATGGTCAGACGCCGCCTTTTAAGGAGTTATCTCTGTCTACACTGTTTGCAGAGATCTGTCTGCCCGAGTATTAAGGGCGAATAGGGCTGTATAACCAAACTAAGCTTACCGTATTTACCATATGTATTCGGACAGACAGGTCTGAGCAAACAGTATAGACCCAGATGAGACGCCGCAGAACGCGGCGTCTCATCTGGGTCTACACTGTTTGCCACTCATCCAGCAGTTTTTAGACACAACATCGGGTAGTGAATTGTACTGGTTCAAATTTTAGAACATATATGGGTAGGAGTTGAGGTGTCCGAATACTTAGGGTAAATACGGTATTGCCATTCTTGTCCTAAACTTTAAACAAGACCGGTGTTCTACCTGTTGGCGTGTCTACAAACTGTTCAACCAGTGACAAACAGTGTAGACTCTGACTGGCGCTGCATTCTGTGGCGTCTGATCTGTGTCTGCAATGTTTACTCAGATCTGTCTGTCCCAGTACTACGAGCAAATAGGGCAGCTTTACCAAACAAAGACTCTGCCTAAATTCCTCACTATACTTGTCCTATTCTTTGAACAAGTCCAATATACCTCCTGTTGATATGTCTAAAACTGTTGGATGAGTGATAAACATTGTGGACTCTGATAAGACGCCGTCGTGGAAATTGATCATGAAATACTTTCTACGATCATTCTCTCTCTTCCACTGATTCAAAAAAGACAGTTGTCAGTTTCTGGCTAAAATGTGCACAATGCTGGTTGACCGCTTGGAGGACTAGGCCTGCCAGATAGAAGTGTGGTTTAACTGACCGTGCTCGACATAACGTTATTGGGTTGACTGGGCCGTAAAACTGCAACACAGACAAAAACAAACTATCAAACGCCGCGTTCCGCAGAGTCAGATCTGGGTCTACATTGTCTGTCTGTCCGGTTACTATGAGCAAATAGGACAATACTACCAAACAAAGACTCTGCCTAAATTAATCACCATACTTATCCTACACTTTGAACAAGTCCACTGTACTACCTGTACTGTTGGATAAGTGGCGAACAGTTAAGATGCTGATTAGACAGTGTGCTGCGGCGTCTGATCTGTGTTTAATTTTTGCAAATAGAGCAGTATTACCATGAGTTGCAAACAGTTAAGATCCTGATCAGGCATTGTGTGCTACGGCGTCTGATCTGTGTCTACAATGTTTGCTCACGTCTGTCTGTCCGGTTAATAAGGGAAAATAGGGCAGTATTACCAGCCAAATGACTACGTCTAAACTCTTAGCCATTCTTGTCCTTAACTTTAAACAAGTCCACTGTGATACCTGTTGGATGTGTGGCAGACAATGTCGACCATGATCAAACGCTACAAACGCGGGGTCTGAGCCGAGTCTACCGTGTTTGCTCAGGTCTTTTTGGCAGAGTACTAAGGATAACCAAAGGCTATTGCCTAACTCATCTCCATGCTTGTCCTAAACTTTGAATAAATCCATAGTACTAACTGTTGGTATGTCTAGAAACTGTTGCAGGATTGGCAAGCACTGTACAGCCAGTTCAGACGCCTCGTTCTGCGACTGATCTGGGTATATACTGTTTGCTGAGACCTGCCTGTCCGAATAGGGCAAACAGAGCAGTATTACAAAACCAGAATTTTGAGTCACTGGAAAATAAGCTCAAGAAAAACAAATATTTTGGGATATTTTAGGAATTTGTTTTTATCTTATGAAAATACATGCTGTGTACACTTATCACATTCGCTTACTTACCTGGCACTATGATAAAGCCTCAGTGGATCGAACCACCCATGTCTTGACGCATTTCCTTGGGTCCAAAGATGTTCGAGCCATTGAAGTTCGACTATGTAAATATTAGTTTTGAAAAAGTTCAGAAATGTCATAATTACCAATCGTCGTCTACCTTTGATATCGTGATGGAGAGTCAATGAACATCCGTAGCCAGAACATATAGCTAAACAACTATCTGAACCACCATCTTAGAACAGTCAACGTTTTAATAAACATGTAAATGTAATAAACAATCAAAAGGTTGCAATACAATAAATACATACAATAAAACAAAAATCGGAGGCTCAGTTTTATGAAGAAAACCCGAATAATCAAGTTACCATTTGTATCTATTAAGGCTTTGGTTTACTCGTGATGGCGTTAATACACATTTAATACTTAGTATTTAATTTATAGTAACCCTTTCAACCCTGCAGACCATAACAGATGCCTATGCAAACAGTGTAGATCCAGATGAGACGACTCATAACAAGTCGTCTCATCTGGATATACACTGTTTGCCATTCTGTTTTTTTTTTTTTTTTTTTTTTTTTTTTTGTTTTGTTTTGTTTTTTCAGTTTAGACTGGAACTATCATTTTCAATAACTGACTTGCCCAAATTTAAATATTGAGACAACCGCGGGATCTCAGGGGAGAAGGGGTTAATGCATTTGGTATGGTTACGTTTATAGACTAGTCGAAAGATTTATAGATCCATTAGGCAGACTGCTACACCACTAAATAAACCATGTTTGCTTCCGAGCAACAAAATAAACCACATTTGTTTGAAAGTCATAAACTATATTTCAGACATATGTGAATTTGCAAAAAGGCTAGCTGAGTAATGATAGCTAGGTATCATTTATTGTAGAAAGCATTTATCAAAGGTTTGTTTTATGTTATCTGCAATTAAGTCAAAACCCATAGATCGCACTTCTTGGTAGGCTTTTATTATTTCATCTTTGTATTCAGCACATTCTTCGCCTGGAAGATGAGCAATTTCTTTCAATAACTCTTGCATCATTCCAATATGCCTTCCATCCGCTGCCTCTTTTAAACATCCCACCTTGATGCATTCGCCCTTAGTTTTAAGTATTGTATATAGCTCGACCCTTCCTTTTTCACAAATCAATTTCATTGCGCTTTCCTTCTCAAGCTCAATCCAGTCAATAAAACACATGTCGTCAAATTCATCCAAAATATCTTTAAATATACTGATGCAGTTTCCACGAACAGCAGCCAATACACATCCTCTGGTAACCTTCCCGCCTGCCTCTTTTATTATTGTGTAAATTTCCTTACTACCAACCAAGCTAGCAGCTGTCAAAGCATTATCTTTCTCAGTCTGAATCCAGGGTAAGACGGGTTGGCATGTCATCAGCTCTACAATCGTTTTGACAGCTGAAACTCTAGTTCTTTTCGTCATAAAATATAAGCACTTAGGTGATATTTCACCACCTGAACGGATGAGAAGATTGAAAGCATCTTCTATTCCTTCTTCACATGCAGCTAGAACTGCATTTTTAAGGTCGTCTTGTAACCAATCATCTTTTGGTTCATGTGCAATTATTTCAAGAATAGAACTTAATATACTTATATCTGATATAACTGTTGCTTTTGTTATACATCCATTTGTTAAACTTGCACCACTGTTAATTAAGCTATGGAATAGAGCAGGCTCCTGGAGTTTTATTGATTTCAACAAACAGTCATTCCTTTCTGCAGATATCCAGGGTTGGTTCGGCAACTTTAACATTTCCTTTAACACAGCTTGAACAAGTGTCATGTTAGGCGTTTTAATCACAACAGATTTCAAACAACCTTCAGAAACCTTTGCTCCTAGTTGGACTAGCTTTTCAAAGAGTAAAATATTGCCATTACTGCAGGTATTTTTAAGGCTGCTGTCTAATCCGCCATTCAAAATCCAAGAATTATCTGATTCTATTTCTATTCTTTTGACTAGATCATCCGAAATTTCAACACAGTTACAACGTGTGGCTGCGCGAATACTGCTTTCATAATATTTTAATCCTTTTTCAACAAGAATTCTGTAGTTTTTGACATCACCTTTCCTGCAAACTTCTTTCATTGCTTTTATTTGAATCTCACGTTTTGTAATCGATGGTGCCAATGCCATATTACTCATTTCTGGGATAATATCTCCAGAGTTTCTTCTTTCTCCTCCTTCAAACAGCTCAAAAAAGGTATATTGTAATTCAGGGACAATAACCTCTGAGCTCCTTCTTTCTTCTTCATGACCCATCTCATCATAGGTATTTTGTAATTCAGGAACAATAACCCCAGGGCTCCTTCCTCTTTCATGACCCATCTCTTCATAAGTATTTTGTAATTCAGGGTCAATAATCCCCGAGCTCCTTCTTTCTTCCTCAGGAAACAGCTCATAATAGGCATTTTGTAATTCAGTGTCTGAACTTATTTTTCTCACAGCACCTGCATCCATTAACTGTAAAGCAGAAAAATACTTAAACCTTCTCAAAGCAAACTCAAGTGCGAAATCAATTTCTTTTCTCATCCATTCTTCGCAAAAAGTCTGTTGTGTCATTTGATTCAGAATGACTCTTACCACATTTGCATTGTTCCGGACTGCATATGTTAAGCATCCTCTGCTAACTTTAGCACCATTTAGAAGTAAAAACTCACATTCTAGTTCTGATCCCTGTTTACAGGTTTCTTTCAGACATGCATGAAGCTCACTTTTGTCCATTTTTTGAAGGAGCAAATTTACAAAGTGTCGATTCTTTTTATATGCTAAACGTACCATCTCTGAAGTAACTTTTACACCAGCTTCTACTAGAATATCAATAATATCTGGGTCAAGACATCGTTCATCTTGGCATATTACTCTTAGAGCTTCTTGTTTGTCTCGTTTGACCCAGTCAGTATGCACGCACAACATTGATTTCAGTATATCTTCGACAAGAGTTTTATTATTACACCGAGCTGCACTGGGCAAACACCCTTCAGTAACAAAGGCTCCTCCATTTATTAATAGATGGTACATTTCTATATCTTGTTTCTGGAAAGCCTGTCCACAAAAATACTTACTATTTGGAGCCAGTCTTTCAGTTAAAAGAATATGTAAGGCCTCGTTCTTTTCTCCTTGCGTATCATTAGCAGGACTTGCAGACATTCTTTGTAGAAGCTCTTTCACCAGAGGCAAATGACCTGCTCCAACAGCAGCTATCAAACAGCCTTCAGGAATTTGCTGACAGTGACTGACAAGTAAGTAAAAGATTTCCTGGTTCCATTCTGGGTCCAGACAGACATTTACAAGCGCTTTTCTTTTCTCTTGTTGCGTCCATTCTTGTTTTGAAATGTTTTCCATCCTGACTAGTATATCCTGTATAATAGCAATGTGTTTATTTTCGACAGCCTCTGTTAAACATCCGGGACATATCTGAATCCCACTTTGTACCAAACGCATATAACGGTCAGTGTGACCAATTTTACAGATGCAAATAAGGTTTATTTCTCTCAAAACATTATCTGAAAATCGATCAACAGCATTTATTATGGCATCTGAACATGATGACATATCAAGTCTGTGAAATACAGAAGGTTTAATCAGGGTCACATCAAAGCTTGTTTGAGACGAAATAGCATCATACAAAATATCAAACAGTTCAATGTTGGAATTATCAACAGCTATAAAAAGTGCGTCCAAAATCTCTCTATTTGCAAACTCAATGTCATTAGAATCTAGCATATGTTTGGTCAAGTGTCTAACAATTTCGGTACCAGATGTTTTCACTGCTGCTGACAGACACGAATGCCAAATTGGAGCATTGCTTTCTATTATTAATTTATACAATTTTAGAGCTCCAGTCTCACAAGCCAACATCAATATTTTGCCTAAATTGTACCGGTACAAATCTGCAGATGACATATAAAGATACAAACAGTTAATGATTTTCTTCAGAAACACAAGGTTCTCATGCTCTTTAACAGCACAATAAAACATGAGA